>VZTN01015695.1:39504-59930 GCA_013400515.1 Erpornis zantholeuca | reverse complement strand
ATTATTATTATTGCTATTATTACTACTCTTATAGCTGCTTCATGCTTTTTAAGAGCTAAATAAAGAGTAAAGCAATTTCTGGGAAGAAAAAGTAGCATATCCTATTAAATGGGGGGCTTTCCAAATTATTATACCATTTCTTATGTGGCTTTAATATCGATATATATGGAACATCTATCTACTCATATAGGATGAGGAAATTCATCTATATCTGACCCATTTCCTTTATTCCTTCCAAAATGCTGAGATGGGTGATGAAGATACCACTGTCTCCCTAATGTGTTCCAGTATGATCATCCTCATGATCATGTTATCTGACATAATAGCTCAACTTCCAAGGAGTTGCTTGGGATTTAGAAACAGTGCTCTCATTGACTTTAACGAGATTAGTGAGACTCTACCACATGCAAAGCTTTGAAAATTTAGGTGGAACCACTAAACATTAATGATTACAATTGTTAGACTCAAATAAATTAAAACTATTGAAATAATATTACTGCAGTGTGGCACCAGAATTTTATGACAGTTCTTCAAAAAATAAAGAATAATTCATCAAGGAATTTTACTTTGTCTTTCCTTCAAATATGCTTTTTAATGTATCCTGTCAGCCATGACAAATAATTCCCACAGTAGTACTGTTTACTCTATTGGTGCTGTAGAAATGGGTAAGTGTTCTTTTGTTTTCTGTTGTTCATAGAGAATTGCAAGTATTTTAGAGCTCTTATAATCTATTACTTAAGTGTTTGTCATTGTGGTATTCCAGTCAGTTCCAGAATATATATGCATATAAATATATATATACACATACATGGATCTTGATCTTTGATGAGATAGAAAAATAATGAAGGAAAAATGAAAATTGGGGAATTAGTTCTAAAAATACAATATTTTCTTAATGTTACAATGCATTATGTGGATGGTATTTGGAAAATTGGTGGAGAGAGAGTACTAGTTTCTTTGATAAAAGGAAATGATGACAAAAAGAACAAATTGGGGTGAAAAGCCCAGTGTACAAATATAGAAAAATAAATGTCAGCCTTTACTATGATAACTGAGAGAAGAGAGCACCACAGCCACCAGGAAGTCTGGAATCAGAGATTTTGTATACAGGGCAATGGGAATTCTGCAGCGAGATTCACACATCTAACTGCAACATGGAATGAAGTAATGTGGACCTCAATACACAGCTAGCAAGGGAGGCAAAAAACAAGGTAAGTGTCCATCTTCTTTTCTGCTCATCTGTGCCTGATCTTATCCCTAACATCTCTCTCCAACAGTCCTTCTTTAGATACTTCCTGAGAAACCTGTAGCTACCTGCTGGAAATCTTCAGAAGTGGAGAACAGGAAACCTGCTGTGATTCCTCAGTGCAAGAGGGGTATGTATGGCACTGAGGAAAATTCAAATACAGAAGAAGACCATGACTGCTGTGTTGTTGTTTGCTCAGATGCTCTGCTCTCTCCTGAAAGCATCATGAGCTCCAAAGTGTTGCTCTGACAAAAACTTTTGTACACAAGGGGACTGACTTCTCTGGCATAACAAAGCAACCCAAGCAAGCACAGTTTCCTGTGCCACTAAGTGACTGCACTGCAAATTTCACATGTAAAGTATTTGGAAGAGATTGCAGTCAAACTAAAATTTCTTGGTTGACTGTTCAGACATCTGGAAGCATAAAAAACCCTGAACATTACATTTTTGCTCAAATAAATCCTTTATTCTTAATTTGCTGGGCTTTCCCAGGAAGGCATCTTATTAACACCAGTTTTTAAAATAGCTGTAGCATGTGACACAGATAAAGTGCCAAAATCCGTGTCGTGTGGAGGGTACAATGATAGACAGTTGGAGTAGACAGTTTAGGGCAAATAGCAAAAATGAGTTTCAATAATTTCAATGTTTGGATACTCAGTAACCATGTTCCCTCACCTGTAATTCACCACAAACCTCTACAAATACTTGGGGCACTGCTGGTTTTCTCCTGGGATTTATAGAGTGAATGATGGGATCCACAGACTACACTGTGCTTCACGGCAGAAGACACTCTTTGTCAAGGGCTTACATGAAATCTGTAGTCAGAACTAGCTGCACAGCAACTGCACTTCATGGGTTTGATCCTCCAAAAACATACCCAAGGAAATAATTTTCCTGTTGGTTTAAGGGTGCACATTTTGGTTACAGAGAGGCTAGTCACATAAGCAAAGCTGTGCATATTGTTTTGCATGTATTAATTTGGATCTCATCATTATGTCTCAGTTGTTTCTCTCTTCATGCAGTATATTTAATATTCTTGAACAGTATTACTGGTTATACAAACTAAAGAAAAAGCCACTTTACAAAATAAAGGTCTCCACATATATTTTAGTAACTCACCTAATATTTAAGTAGCTGACTTCCCTTCCCCAATTCAATATTTGTCATTTAAATAAGTAAACAAACTAACAAACAGAAAGCATTGCTTCTGGACTTCATTTTCCTGTATTTTTTCAACTTCTAGCAGGAGTGCTGTGTATCTCTAACAAGAGTGTAACAAGTTTGGTAAAATCTTTGGTAAAAAGATACTCTAATTGGTGCAGATGGATGGATGGATAGCCACAAAACCATCAGTTTAACTCCACAGCCGACACTAAACAAAGGAGTTTATCTATAAACTATAGTGTTGCCTCCTGAGTAAGTTTCATTCTGATATTTATATCCATTTGTACTCATTTTGTTTCTCACTACGTAAATTATTTCCCAAATCACCTTTTATTCCCTCATCATTCCTTATAGTTACTACAAAATTGGTTTGGCTCAATTTACATACTAAATGCAGTAAAATGTGTTACTCCAGAAGTACATGCCTCAAAATGTGACAACCTGAAAACATATAATTTTCTATATTAAAGTGGGCTCAAAAACTGTGAAATGTTTCCTTTTTTTCATTCTTTCTAGGCACCTAAATTTGCTCTATTTCTAGTCCACCATGGTCAGTTCTTAAAGTAATTTATAAGCATTTATCTCCCAGCAAAAGAAATGCTTCATTTTATATAAGTTAGGCTTTTAAGTTAAAAGTCACCCATCTTGGTCTAATTATGTGGTTATTCAAAATATTCTCAGAACAAGTCAAACTGGTGAAATTGCACTAAAACCAAAGCAACTGCTTTAATTTGGTCAAAAAACTAAGTGAAAACTGTAACTTCACTATAGTTTTTAATACCAGCTGCTAAGTAAAATTCCCAATGTTTCAGCTCAAGTCAGCTAACTTGAGTTAAGAGAATCCATTTAGAATTAGTGTTTTTACACTTCTTTTGATAGTGTAAGTGCACCTAAGACGCTGGAGACCACTGGGCTCATCACCCCAATTTTAGGCTACTCATTCTCAGTCTACTTCATGCAGAAGGATGAGTCTGCTCCCACTTGGTTTTAAACTGCAAGGACAGGAGCCTTTAGGGCTTTAAAGCACCTCCAAGCCTTTAATGCTGACCCTTCAGAGCACTCATATTCCTCTGGATCTGTGTTAGGCACATCAAAAGAAAGGTCTTGAGTGTATGTGGGCAGGGTGGGCATTTGGTGTGGTTGGCAAGGAAAGAAATTACACTGAGAAAAAAACAAGATGCAGAAGGATGGGAAGTTGTGTTATCCCAAGTATGAAAGATAAAAAGGAAAAAAAAAATTCTCATTAAGGAGTCGGCAACTTGTTTTAAGACATCCTATCCCTTTAGATAAAATTCTACTAGCTCTATCCATTTATAGAACAGAGGTTCATCTCGACCTCAGCTATCTGCATGTATCCAGGGTCCCAAATACTGTATGCAGAGTGTATTCATTGATGGCAATATATGCACATATATATTTTTACGTAGCATTCAAAATAGAATGTTAACAGATGACACTTACCATTTCCATAAATGCTATTCCTAATATGAAAAGTGAAATTAATAAAGATAATTCCTTTCACTGATTGGACTGACCTTGGAGGTATTTAGTAGATCTGCAAGTTTCAAACTTTTAAGCTGAGTAATGTTTTATTGAGCCACACTAAACTGTGTAAACATGGAGTGAACTGAGTGAACTGAACAGTGCTAAGGCATCCACACAAAAACTGACCCAGGCTGATACGGTTCACAGGATATTCACACAGTCAAGTAATAAATATCAGTAAGTTCTGGAAACTAAAAAGAAGCAAAATTACTGAGTTCCTTAATAAATTGACTTATAGTAATTGGTAACATTTTAGTGCAACTACTATTAAGAAAAGAGCAAAATTATTTTTAGTATCTAAATATTTTGGTTTGAATCACAGTTAACACATTTCTGACAATTTTGTAAGTTTGAGTGCTAATATTACCTTAATTCCTGTTTTGCCTTATCCATGGTATAAGAAAGTAAAATGAATTATCAGGAATTTAAGTTTTATATTCCCCTAAGTTTATCAGGAAGAAAGATACCTAAAATCACTGCTTAATTAGAATTCAATGTATGATTCCTTGGGATTTCATTTAAAGGAGTAGAAACTCACCATGAAGCTTTCAGTTTTCCCATTTCTCTCACAAAGAGAAAGAGTCATTGAACAAAAATTTATTGCACTTTTCCCCACCTTGACAGCCACTGGAAATGGAAAGCAAGCCCTTGAGCCTGGCCAGGTATCCAACAGCTCTGCTTATCATGCAGTTTTCTCCTCAGTTCCCCCTTCCAACAGTGGATAAGGGCAAAGACTATCTGCATGCAATTACAATTTTTGGGATGTCTTACAGTGACTTTGGTTTTATGTACCTTGTTTAATGTACATAAGGCTAGTGGAAAATAATCAGCTTCCTATTTCTGTTGCACCCTTGACAAATGATTCTCAGCTTTAGCCACAATTTATTAGCCACTCCAGTTTATACTTAGAAATTGGTACAGACACTACAAGAAATGTTTTGAATCTTTTTCTTGGCCAGAAGGCTTTTTACAACTTCATATTCAAGGACTATGTGGTTTTTTCTGTTTCTGCAATAGTACCTGGATTTCTCTATAATATAACAATGCAGTTCTGCTTATTACCTGAACATCTTGTACTCAACTAGATATAATAGTTTACTTTTTCCTCGCTTAAGGAGTTGCTCGGGATAGGAACTAAAGCAACACCAGAAAAGGAAATCTATGTGTCTTGTACAGGATTTAACACTGTATAAGGGTGCTGCTGAGCATAACCTTTGTGCAAAAGTGCTCTTCACAGTCCCAGTTTCTTAAATAGAACCTCTTTTTATTCCTCTGCAGGTCTAGAAACCTTTTTCAATATCTATGCTATCAGCTGGATTTTTTTGTCCAGTCATTAAGAAACAGCTTAAAATCAAGTGCAAAATAATAAAATACTAATTTCTTCCTTCACCCCACCCCTTCCCTTCACTACACTTGCCTCTATATCTAATCTATTTAATTTATCCTTCCTACTCTTTTTATTCATAGTGTGTCCACAATGCTGAGTTTAGGGTTGAGGTAATTTTACAAATGTTTATAAGTTCCAATAATAAAAATAAATTGGACCACCTCAGTGTTTTGAGCTGTCAGAGTTCAAAAGTGAGGATTATAACCATCCATGCTGGAAACCAGAGATTTGGTGAACTCTAAGCTTTTCTTCAGGCAGAGGAAGCTACACTCATGCTTGTCAAGGAGATTAACGAGAAATCTGATTGAGTCTGGAAGACTATTGCTGCAGTGGATTACAAGTTTGATCTTCTCTTTTTTCAGGGATAAACAACCTCAAGGGCTAGGACACTGGCACAGAAAAGCAGATATTATCACTGGCTGTGAAGAAAAAGTGTGGCCATATGGCAGGCCCAATAAATGAAAGCAAATGAAAGTGAAGCAATCCATTCAACAAAACTATCACTGTGTGCTGTTGTACAAAATTGTCACTTTTATTTTTGTATTTGTAGATTAACATGCACTCTTCCTCCAGCTCCTTTCTATCTTATTTATTCAGACTGTATGCTCATTTGGAAAGGTCATTCTAGTGTTAGGACTATGCATTGGATCCTGGAGCTGTCATAGTGCAAATGTTTAAAATTGAGTCTTTGAATAATAGATTGAATAAACACAGGGATAAAGATTTATAGCTGCTGGTGGAGTGTGGAATTTCTAAAACTGCATAGTACACCACATAAAAAGGAGGGAAATTAAGGAGAATTTAGCAGCTGACAAAAAAGGCATGCCCTCTAACTCTTCTATGTCAAGGACCACAAGTGTATTCAAAGAATACTTAACAACTAAAAAAATCATACAAAAATTGAGATTGAGATTGTCAGAACTGGACATTTCCCTGTAGACTGCATGTTTCTTAAACAGGTCTTATTTGTGAATATAAAAACAAACAAAATCCCCACCAACCAAACAACAACTAAAAGATAATGATAAAAAAGCAGGATTTCAAAGGTCTCCTTTGTAATATTTATTGTGTTCAAAAGCTATTGCAAGATAAAACATCACACATACATGTATATATACTAGATATACACTTATTTGCAAAAATAGGGCTATCCTAGAACAACCAGTAAGCAAAGTAAACCACAGTAACACCCAAAAGCATTAATTTCAGTGGTAGCACATCTGCACTAAAAGCAGCTTTCTCACTTCTCAGTGTATGCTTTCTGAGTAAGATCAAGAAAGGATTCTGATGGTTTTAACTCCATCCTAAAGCAAGATGATCACTAAATCAGATAAACTATAAATCTGTTTAAAGCTTGTTACTCCTGTTTTGCCAAGGCTGAGATGCTTTGCAGCAAAAAAACCAGCCAGGATTCTTCCTGCCAAGAATCAGACATCTCATGCATGTTTCATAAATGTTTCTCCACTGAAAACTCAAGGATTAAGCAAACACTAGTTCAGTTTGCAAAAGCTTCCACTAATGATTTTTAAATAACTCCAAAAGAAATCTTGCTCCCATTTAAAGGAACAGTAAATTTTACCTCTAACTTTTAGCCACAATACAAACCCTTTCAATTTTATGTGTCATCCCAGTGCACTGAATATGTTGATGCCTATTTTTGCTACACTTGTTAAATTCCTAAATACCTAGGTAGATGGCTTTTTACTATTAAGTAAAATCTCCTTAAAATTTATGTAGATAAATCCAGTTATGCCTGCATTGACTTTTCATAGAAAATACTCACTTTAAGAAACTAAGGTTTCATAATAATGTTTTGCCATTCATAACATAACACTACCACACCCCAAAATTTTGTGTGAAATATCAGCTCTCAAGTAAGACCCTTTTATAGCAAGATGAAAAACATTTCAATAAAATAGCAATATTGTGTCTAAAAGAATGTTGATAAAGAGTCCTCCTTTACTTAGAAAATCATAAATTTTACGCAAGAATGGAGAAATAATAATAGACACCATCAAGATTTGCTTTTCAAGTATGCTGGAATACCAACATGGAATATTAAAACACGCTAAGAAATAGGCTTATTGCCTGATATGCATTATTAGCATAATCACTGTCATTGTACCTCGCACACCTCACACAACCGGGAACTCAGTGGAGAGAAGATAAAGGGAAATTTTCCTATCCAGGCAATAAAGTGGCAAGAGAGCTGCTCACAAACAGCCACTGGGTGACTGCAGCAGCCTCCTCTGCTCTAATGATGCACAGATGTAGGTGCAGCTGGAAGGGCTTGAAGGGCTGGCACAGCGCAGCGCTCGATGGACCACTTCCAGCCCCAGCAACACAGAGCTCGGCCGAGAAATCCTGCCTTCTGCTTCCCCAACACGAGTGACTCTCCTTTAAGAACTGATATCCCTGTAGAGGTTCAGCTGCAAAAGGACACACCGTGCTCATGAAGGAGAGAAGACCATATGCCATTTAGCTATCGCAGGAGATGCAAGCTCTGTACTGCTGCGTGAATGTCACCATATCAATGTGGAACATATCACCTGAAGTGCAAATATTAAAAAATATTTCATGTGTGTGTACTATATCAATATATATCACGCACTGTGTGCATGTATGTGCACACTTTGGTAGGAGGTATTTTATACTCAGAGCTGTACAAAAGAATCACTTACTTGTAATGTATGTTCTTCGTCCTGTTTGCATTTTGTAGTTCGAAAGCACCAAAACGCAGAATTCCCATGGTTCTTTTTTCATGAAATGGTCTAAGTCCCTCAATCTTGCCCTTTAAAATCATAAAGTATGTTCCAGACCACATAAATTCACAAGACAGAGGGCAGTGCTGCACTACAGGAATCGAGATGGCTCTTAGCAAGCCTGGACACCAGCAGCTGTGGCCTCACACCAGTGGGAGGTATCTCTGCTAGCTTGAACAGACACCGTGTGCTATGGTTGTGGCTGAACTGCAACTAGTGTGAATAAAACAGACTTGTTTTCCCAGACACACTGCTGTGGGGCACAGGATTCTGCTGAACAAGTTTCCTTAAGGCCTAGGGTGTACTTGAAAGTGAGCTGTGTGGTGCTTTAACTGACAGCATTAGCCAGAACATCCAAGTACACCTCTCACTAGAAATCAGAAGTTAATTTTTCTTCTCTGTTGGAAGTTGCATGCATTAATTAGTCCCAAGAAAATTAATATAGTCAGGGTTGCTTAAAAAAAGCAAGGTCTATTTGGCTTAGGAAACAGAGATAAAATGCAAAATAGAATGCATTCTACAGAATTAAAGTCACTGAGTCAAAAAATTGTGTGACAACTGAACTTGCTAAATTTAAATGTATTTGTGTGCATGTACAAAATAGTAAGTATATGAAGTAGCTCTAAGAGTTCTCTCTGACACCTTTTTAAAGCAGCTTTTATTAACCTCCTCTACCTATCATGGTTTAGCTGGCAATCAAGTCCCACACATCTGCTCTCTCATTTTCCCTTGGTGGGATGGGGGAGAGAATAAGAGTGAAAATGAGAAAACTCAAGGGTTGAGATACGGACAGTTTAATAGGTAGAACAGAAGTCACAAACAAGGAATTCATTCACTTCTTCCTTGGGCATGTAGGTATTCAACCATTCCATGAAAGCAGGGCTCCATCACACCTAACCACTGCTTGGGAAGACAAACATCATCACTCCAAACGTCCCACCCTTTCTGCTTCTTCCCAAGCTTTGCATGCAGGGTATGATGCCATATGGTGTGGAATACCCCTTTGGTCAGCTCAGATCAGCTGTCCCAGCTGTGTCCCTTCCCAAGCCCTTGTGCACCCCCAGCTCGCTGGCAGGATGAGGAGCAGAAAAGGCCTTGAGCCTGTGCAAGCTCTGCTCAGCCACAGCTAAAACATCCCTGTTACCAACATCGTTTCCAGCACAGACCCAGCTTCATTCCAGCCACTGGGAAGAAAACCAACTGTATCCCTGCCAAACTCTACTGAAAATCCAGTGCTAAAGGGAAATGTTGATCTAATTGCAAGAAATCACAAAATTTCACTTGACCACAGTGACATGAAAATATCATTATGGACATTCCTTCCTTACTCACATAACTTAAAATAGTCAACAGGCTCTTAATACAAAGCCTGCTGTAGCTGATGGGGAAGTTTTTTAATTTCAACAGGTACCTTGTACAATAATACAGAATCTGGTTTCAAGAAAGTAACACCATATGTGTCCCTTGTGAACCTACAAAGGTCTCTACTTGGTATTAGCAGTTTTCAGTAGAAAACAAAACAATACAAAATACACTTTTGTGTCCTTTACAGTTGCATTTTTAACTTGAATATTTACTATATTCTTTCTGTCTGTGGCACTATATTTATTTGGTTTTGTGCTACCAAATAACACACTAATACAATCTTGAAAGAGGTAACAACCTATTTAATGTACAGTGATATTGTTCTCCCCAGGATATGAGATCCCTTCTTTTTTAGAGAGATCGGGCTTCCATCAGATCATCCATTTGTTGGCAAACATTTTGTTGTCAAGTGAGGTTTCTATTGCAAATTCTAAAAAGTTTTACTTGGACCACTTAACTTTTCTGCTTCCTCAGAAATCTGGTGACACAGCTGTAATGAGATGTTGATGGGGAAATGTGCTATTACTGTGTAACACAGAAGTAGCCAGTGATTCCAGCATGTCAGGAAATAGCATAGCCTCACAGAAAGCAAGCTCCTGACAAGAGGAAGATATATGAATGAAGTGGGTTTCTCAGGCTAGTAAGCAGAAACCCTGGCTATCTAGCTGAGGAGAGGATGAGAGAATAAAGTCTGAAGACAAGAAAAATGGAGACCTTAAGCAACATACCTATACACATTTATATACTGCTGTCACTGAGCTTTTCTCATTTTCAATAAATGCAACATACAAACAAAAAAAAATCCATCCAATTTTCTGTGTCAGAATTCATGTGCAAAAACATTTCCATGTGACAATAATTTGTAATAGAGGAATTCATTGTACTTCCAGTGCACATTTTACATCCTCTTCTTTCCTATGCCTGAGTGAGTAGGCTGCTTGTTTCTGTCTCTCCATTCTACTTGCTTTGGATGTAACAAATCTCTTTTTCGGGGGTCTCCAAAAGCTCATTCTTCTTTCACATAAAAGCTCTCAGTAATGACTGAGAAACAGTAAAATACATCCAAATAGAATTTCAGATACATTACTGGACTGTATATTTTGCATTTAATGTGCACACAGGTAGATAATGGAATGTTAAGCTTCATTCAGAAGAGCTCCACTGTTCCTGAAGCAGACTGTTTCAGCTCCATGAGTCAGTAAATGCAGCTATATGGCTCATTCGACTGCTGGGGCAAGCACCTACACTTCAGGATTAGGAAGTCTACTGCTAGGTTCAATATAAATCATGTCTACTGCCTGACCACTGCATTCTGTGCTCTGTGGTGGAAAATATTTGGCAAAATACTCTAAATTTGAGGATCTCATTTTAACTTTGCCCATGGCTCTCTATGCATTCCAAGCACAGGTTAATAAACTGTAGAATTTGTACAAACTCAACTAATCTTTGCTCCAACTCCCAGGCCAGCTGAGAAAGATTTGCTTTGATATGGGAAACAGGAAAGGTTTGAGTCATCTTTTTTTATCCTCACTCTGTAAACACTGCATGGCAGCCTAGATCACTTTTAAGTACTCAGCTGTTGCAGTCTGGGCCATTAGTCAGCCCCTGACCTTATTCTCCTCTGCCAGGGATTGACAAAAACAAACACTTGCCAGGGACTTGGATAAAAAGCAGGTCAGGTGGTGGTTCTTAACAACCCATCCATCCGACCATGAAAAAGAGTTCTTTCATATTCAGGTATTGTGCCATCAGCATAAAACAGCTCCTGGAAATTTTGTCTCCCCTTATTTTGGAGAGATTCATATCCAACAGCCTACTTTGCTACACTTCATTACCAAAAAAGTGACAGGGTATCTGCTCCAATGCTTTTAATAAAAATCTGCTGAAAAACTCTTTCTAGTGATGCAGGTGTTTAATTTTCATAGATAAAAATAAAATCAGATTTAAGATGAAAGACCTTTTGAAACCCTTTTCCAGTTTGAAAGCATAAGACAAGTTTTGATCAGAAACAGTAACATAAGTTGAGACATAAAATTCTGTGAGCTTAAACTAATATAAATGGTTACTGAGAATGAAGTCATTAAAAGAAAGCATAAATTAAAATACATACAGTTCAGACACAGTTCATATGTTTATTTTACATTGCTGGAATATTTTAAAAACTGTGCTGTTAGGAGGCAATGCAGAAAGAAAGAATGCTATTTTCAAAATTAGCCATAAAATTGTTTTTATTTTTACTTCACACTGTGGCACTAATACAAACTTATCATTAGTGATCTAAATTCAAAAGACAGTGCACCAGATTTTCTTCTGCAGTTATTCTGCTACTGCTTTTTTATTTTGAGCAGTAATTTAAACCCATTGGAATATCATGCTTTTGTCTTTACTCTCAGACTAATTCTCACTGCATCCTAATAGGCCAAGCAGTCACTGCAGGTGTGACAAACAACTTCTGCATTGCCAAATATATGTAGAAATTGAAGGACATAAACTAAGAAAGCTTCTGCACTAAATCCAAGAACTTACTGTAATTGATGTAAAACCTGATGCAGCTCCATCTGCCTATTCCATCACATGTCTGTTGCTCTTTTTTTTTTTCCTGGTATACTTCCTGAACTTATGATTCCTATAAAGGGGTAGGAGAGAGATGATTATCACATACAAAAAAAGCTTCAATGATCCGTGGTCATTTTAAGCACATTATTGCTGGCCTAAATTTTCCTCCCCTACGCTTCCAAAAAAGCTAGGAAGTTAAATTTGTTTAACACAACATGAAGATAAGAACATCTGAAGCAAATTAGCCCCTTAACACTCTAACAAAATCCTAGAGACTATCATGAAGTGTAAGTGGAACTAGAGCAGGAAGTTTGAAACTGGGATGAAATTCTGCTTTCTTTGTGCTAATAATGAGTTCTGCTATCTTCCCCTCTCAGTGTAGGGGAAAAAGAGTGCTATCAGTACTGAGGACATCTTATTAGATTCAACCCTATTTTTAAACAGCTAGGATCAAAATCTTCATTCAGACACACTGGTGCCACTCCATTAAATTCCAGCAGTGGCACCACTGGTAGAAAAAGAATGGCACTCAGATTTTTCACCATTAAGTAATCTGTTTTCATTACCTTCTCAGCAGTTTGTTTCATTTGCCTGCAGTAGAAAATTAAAATTAGAAAACATTTCATGTTCATAGCTAGTTTGCTTCCAATGTGAAAAAAACAAGGCTATAAATTTGTCTATTGGATTATGGCTTGTGCAGTTCTCTTGTAAAGTTGTCTTTACATTATAGTGATGAACTGTAAATGGTGTAGTGCATTATTTTGCCCAATGTAATTCAAATTAATGACCCTAGAAATACTATTTTAGGTGACTGTTATAAAGCATTGACAATACCCATGAATATTACCAGCAGAATTTCTTTTCTTCTTTGTAATGTATGAATTGCCATGTGTTAATAAACTATTTTCTGATCATCTTCAGAACTTGCTGTCTCTTGCAGAAATTCCACTTGCCAGTCTTGTGTCAGTTCTGGTAGCAAATGAATGTCAGGTAAATGCTGATAGCAAACTATCAAAAGTTTCAATACATTTTTCTCGCCTTTACTCGCATACCCATGTTCACATTTCACATTAACTAAAGCATCACTGATTCTGATTGAAAATAGAAAAAAAATTGAACAAGTATAGTGATCCTTTAGGTTCTTCACTTTGTAACTGTGAAAATAATGTTAGCTTAGAAAGCTAAAAATTACTATATTGTTTCATTTAAATGAAACTTTAAAAAAAGAGAAAGAAAAAAAATGCAAATTATTTTTCTGGTTCAGATAAATGTTACTCTGGATGTTAAAAATTGATTTGCTTCTCAAAAATGGGAGAGGTGTGTATTTTCCTGCACTGTACTGGCTCATGTCATCCTTACTAAGAAAGTGTCAAGCCTTACCAACCACAGATAGTAGCACTTTGAAATTATTGAAAAAAAAGCCGAAATTTCTTCCAAACCGCGCAGCATCAGAATTAGCACACATTTGGGAAGTATGCCATCATATTTCAGCAGTGTCCAGAGACACTCTAAAGGAGCTTAAAGATCAGAGGAGATGAAATGATTTGAGCTTCACAGAAACTTCTCATTACTAAATACTGATGTCAAGACCACTTCTAAGGAAAACTGAATGGATCACAACAGCATGGAGCCAACTTCTGGATTTCGAAAGAGAGGACTGAAGATTAAGTTTTATATTAAGTAATATTAAAAAATCCCTACTGTGGCAATGTTGCATCAGTATTCTCTAGTTGTCACAGACCTGTTGTGCTACACTTAGTCCTGAATAAATGGTTCTGTAGGTCATTTGGTTGCTTCCATAGTAAGGCTGGCCAGTCAGTGGAAACAGTAACTTTGTCTGCACTTGCATTTCTCTATTTTTTTTCAATTAACTCATTCAAAATAAATTTTTTAGATTCTTGTAATAACTTCTGAATCTTTCCTGCCAACAGAGTATTACAAGCAAATCAGCATTAAACATACATTTCCTTATTTTAAAGGTCATTCAATAGCCACGCACCAAACTAACTTTAAAGGTAAAGCAGGGCTTGAAAACAGATCTGAAATGTATTCCTCAGATGACATTTGGCTATAAATCCCACAAAAAATTTAAATCATTCTTTTAATATCAGGCACACCCTTCTAATTTCTTAGAGGCAGCTAGATCTTTTATACCCACAAGGAACTTTCCTTACTGCAGGAAAACAACAAATTTTTCAACATGTTGCATGGAGTATATGCTCATGGGCCAGAACTACAGAAACCTGTAAATCTTTCTGTCCTAGATGGGCAGAATTAATTTCAGATTTAATCGCCATGCTGCATATCAGGACCACTGATAAGGAGGTACAGAATAACTCTATTAATAGAAATCTGACTCTGGCAGGTACAAGGCTGCACTGCAAAAATAAGAGATGAACCTTCAGTATGTGGCTCACGAAAAGGACATGAAGACATGTCCACACCAACCATTCCAAAAAAATCTGCCACAAATGGAAATCGAGCAGCTATATCCATCTCAATTGAAGCCTGACAGCAGAATATGAGACTCTCTCAGATAACACATCTGCTCAAACAAAGTGACAAGCCATGGCATTAATGATTTCATTTTTCTACTAATGATGGGATTTCATTGTTTCATAAAAGTTAACAGCCAAAGATAAATATAAGAAGATGGAATCCTAGTAATCCAAACTGCAGTCATTTCTTCACACTGTCTTCTGGGAATACCATCTTTGGCTTCATGAAGAAACAGGTAGATGACGGTTTTAAAGAAGCAGTTTTAAAGATTCTTGTCGACTTTTAAGTTTGGCAAGTAATGGCAAATATTGTTCATTACATTTAACATAGGACAGAAATATACCCCTAAAAGAAAAAGGAGGAAGTGTCCCCTCAGGATAATGACTTTCAGAATAATTAAACTTAAAATACTAAGTTTTGTGTATTTTTAGGAGCAAGTATGCTGTAATGAGCAAAGATAAGTAACATGGAATTAATTGCCTTTTGTTTTCTAGTCAATCTGTATTTAAAGACTTAAATAGCTTAAGCACTTGTTAAATATTTTTGAAATATGCATTTAAGTGCCTTTATTAAGAAAGACGCTATGCCTATGTTTTCATCTGCTGTGCACAAAAGGAATAACCTTGTCTCACCTAAAAATCCCTAAGTATCAGGTTTGGTTCCTGGATATTGGACTGAATTTCCAGAGAATCCATACTTGAAGAGATAAAATCCAAACGAAGTGCCAGCTTGCAAGTTATAAAACACACTTCCCATTTTTGCACAATATACCTTTAAAACTGAACATGAGAAAGTGTTGCAACAGAATGTTCTATTTGGATCCAGAAAGCAACTATTCCCTATGGGCACCGACAGGCTTTGCCCACCAGGGTAATCATGTCTCTCTCGTAACACACAGCTTCTTATTCACACTTCATGAGAGCCTCTCAAACAAGCAAATGAAAACTGTGAGTGAATCCACCTTACACAATCCACCAGTACATAATGAAAGGATAATCTGAACTGCTACTAAATAAACAAAATCCATTCACCTACAAGATTTTTCCATATAAAATATGAAGTCTTTGCAAATATCTGTTATTTTGCAATTACCACAGAATTTGTCTCCAATAAAAGTTCTTGCTGCTTGATTTATTACTTATAATAGTTGCCATAGTTATCTACATTCTTGGAATCTACTTTAAGCAGAGTATCAAGAACAGCTGTACTCTGTCATAGTCCAGAATTAATATCCCTTATCCAAGGAAACGCCAGATGTTCGCAGTAAAGCACAAAGAACCTACCATAAGTTACAGACTTACAAAGATATTTTCTTTTAGTCTTCCCACAGCAAGACTCGGCTAAGTACTAAAGTGTAAGATTTTGCCCTTTCTGAAAAGTATTTTTGTTCTTACATGAATAGCTAATTATGTCCCAAAACCTGTATCCTCTTCTGCTGTGTGCTTCCCTTCCTTAAAACTGTGATCCACAGGAAATCTTGAGAATGTTTGTAGAATTTTATTTTTTAAATATTGAAAGTTGTCTTTCTGTTTATTAAAAAAAACTGCTTGACTTAAAGAAAATACAAAAGAAACAAAACCTTTTGCAGAGCTCAGTCTGGCTTTTTTCCTTCCCTCCAGCAACATACGGCAACATCTGCTGCCTCCCTGACGGATAAGGACTTGTTGGCATTGACTTTTCTGCAACCAAAACTTCTTAAAGTGGCAAGTAGATACATTCAGGTGCAATTAAAAAATATATATATGCACAGGTATAAATACATTCCTTCAAGTTCTTGAAGTCTGGTATAACTGCATCTGCATGGAATTACTTTTTTGAGATCAACACACTGAGCATAAAGCCCATCACAACTTTGCTTTCTTGTCCAGGAAACACACACTGGCTTTTGCTTACTGACAAACCATACAGCAGAAATGGTCAATAGGAGGATATTGTCATTTTGCAAAATGAAAGAGGAGACACTTCAAGTTTTAAACATTTATTAAGCCTCATCAAAACAGTTTCAAACACGCGACCTAGTGCTGTGTGAGGCAAATTTGATTATTTCCTGGATGATTAAGCATGACACTTGTGCGGACGGCTCCTGGAAGATCTTTCTGTGCAGCCTATGGACATGATTGTGTTTTCAGAAGTCAGGACGGTCCTTTTTCAGTCTACTGTAGTCCACATTAACCGAGTAGAACTAAGAAACAGAAAGGAAAAAACATTACTTAAGCTTGACTACACATTTTCCCTGGTATTTACTATCAGGAAACTGAAATAATACCTTGAGGCTGTGAACTGGACAATAATAAATAAAAACATTTGATAAGCAGTAACTTTTTAATATTAATTCTACACCCAGTATTAGAAGCTCTGCATTTAAAATGAGGCAGTGCTCAAGTCTTCCACTAGAGAAAACCCACAGTATCTCTTCTTAACCCCCAGAACTAGAAGTGCATTGGGACGAAATTTTTACAGTACTCTTGAGTTTATCCATTTTGCTCAAAATCTATGGGTCCTGTATACCGAAGGCAAAAGCCAGCTTGCCAAGTGGCACAAAGCACAGTGTCTGTGACCAGACAGTGGCACAAAGGAATGTTTAGAGCAGTGCTGCAAAAGCCAAGTTTGGTTTAAGTGGCTGTGTCTAGAACCATGAATGATGACTAGGAGGAATGAAAGTAAGAACAGATCCTCTAACACACAGTTTGTATTATTATAATTGGATCCTGTTACAAGCAATCCAGAACAACCTGAAAAGTGACTGAGGACAATGAGTTTACAGATTAACTGCGTATTTTGGCACCCCAGGCTGACTTGACATCAAGCACATACAGTCTTTCTTAAAAAAATCAAGGGAAGAAAACCACGTAACTATTAGCTTGATTATTTTTAGTTATACCCAATTTTTAATTTTTTTTTAACTTTCTCATAGAAAACAAAACAGCCTACGGCACATTCAAATTACAGCTTTCTGTACAACTCCTACAGTAATGATCAAGTCTTCAACTCTTTTCTTTGGAAAAAGACTGAGTAAGTTAATATGACAAGGAGAAGTTACAATAGAAAAAAAAATTCATCAAAAGCTAAGACTTGCATAACAAGAACGTTTTACTAAAGAATCATCCTCAAATTAGAGTATATGCCCTTTTCACTTCCCACAGTGCAGATTTGGAAAAGAATGTCCCCAATGATATACACACCCAAATATGGCAAACCCCAAGGCTGTGTCTGCATGTTAAGGCAGAAGGGGAATGCTACAGAAGTCATGCACTCTTTTAAAGAATTTGTGCTATGCACTATGCTGGATTTGCCGAGTTTAGATATTTACAAAAACCAGCAACATTCCAGAATCAGAAAAGAAAACAAAGAATGAAATGTTCCTCATGGACTTTAAAGGGAACTGCAACCTGTTTTATTTTGGAAGTGTGGGATTTTCTACTTATTTTAATGACTGGAATAACAGTGTATGGTACCGAACAAGACACTAGCTTTGACAACACAGTAGGTTTGCTTTTTTTGTAACTTGAGAATAATCTTAAAATATTCTTAACAGCAATCCACTAAAATACCACTTCTCTAAAACATGATCAAAACATGATTCGTGTCCAGAGAAGAGCAAGGAAGCTGCTGAAGGGTATAGAGAATAACTCATATGAGGAGCATCTGAGGGAGCTGTTGTTGTTCAGCCTGGAGAACAGGAAGCCCAGGGGGTGACTGTCACTCTCTACAACTCCCTTAAAGGAAGGTGCGGCCAGGCAGGGGTTGGCCTCTTCTCCCAGGCAACCAGCAACAGGATGAGAGGACACAGCCTCAAGCTGCATCAGGGGAGGTTCAGGTTGGACATCAGAAGAATTTCTTCACTGGAAGGACTATCAAACATTGAAACAGATTGCCCTGGATGGGGTTGGAGCCACCATCCCTGAAATGTAGAAGAAATGACTGGACATGGCACTTAGTGCTGTGGTCTAGTTAAAAACATGGTGTTCAGTCAAAGGTTGAACTCAATAATCTTGGAGGTCTTTCCCAACATAAATGATTCTATGAGTCTAGGATTTCTGTAAACTACGAAATGTTTTAGACATCTCTGCACCCTTCCTCAGCAGTTCAATGAAATTAGTTGAATGTCAGCTAAAAAACGTATCTATTGCATTCAGTTACTTTCAACACTGTTTTGTGTTCAAAAAATCAACTGCAGAACTGAATTCATGGTTACGTTAAACACTGACATTTTCCTGCAGTGCTTCTCATGAATAAAGGCCACAGTATTAGAGCTTAGAAAACCATAGTTCAGAACTTTTGGAGTTTTGTCCTTCTCCCTGTAGTTTATTTGTGAGTATTATGAGCCAGTAAATTCTTCCTCTCACATATAGTTCCTCTTTTCCTTACAGTGCAATAGATATGACTGCTTTCATATAGACTCTTTTCACCCATTATCAACCATCATTAGGAAAGTTTTAAATCTTTCAGTCAGTCATCTCTGCTCAGGGTTCTAGATACAAACAAATGCTGCACAGAACAAATACATCACTCATTCAACTACTTTCCCATGCAAACAAACATCCTAAAGCAGTACGCTACACCTCTAATATTATGCTTCCTAAAAATCTGCATTTCTCATTTTACCTTGTACTGGTCACTAGGAGACAATTTGTTCCAAGGTTCTGGGTTATTCTTCTTGTCCCAGCTATTGAGAGAAATGCAAGATATGAGACAATATAAACAATGTCTTCGAAATTTAAAAGAAAATAGTCATAGATGTACTGTGGTTATTAGGTCATGGAGTCACCCAACCAAGCAAGTTTCCACAGAAAAAAGCACTGTTGTTTGTCAGAGGTTTCTAAATATCATGGTAAACAAAGAGATCTCCAAATCAAGGAAGGCTCCACACACTTAATGTCAGGTGATACTGGCTCAAGACATTAAGGCCTCCAGTAACATAGAAACCAAGGCAGTGGAGCGTGACACATGCAGCAAGAGGACTGGCATTGGGGATTACTGTATACATACCTGACATCGGGGTTGAACATCGCCAAACGCATGAGATACAGGCCTGCACCAACACCTCCAGTTCCAATGATCACAAACAGAGGGATCAACTGGAGTAACAAAAGAACAACAACAAAAATATCATATTATGATATAGCAAGACAATATTGATACATAGCACATCTGACTGCAGTAAGCACATCACTTACGGCAAACCAAAGAACAATCTTACAGACTTTGAGCCACAAAAGCATGGCCCTCCCTGGCAAAAGCTTCCTGTTTGCGGGACATCCCTGGGGTCATTGAGGAACCAACAGCTACGAAGAGGCAGGTATAAAAAAAATACTACTACTTCAAAAGAAACCAAAACCAAACCAAAATTCCCGTCACCGCGCGTTTCTGAGAAACACACATCCGTCCCCTACTGCCAAAACAACCCCTGTACTACCGTCTGTACTAAGATTACAAACCAAAAACATGTGAGTGGGAGCCTGGGGTCAAACTGATGCGCCAGAAGAACCGAATGGTCACCTCGACCCTTACAGCACAAGCAGGCCGCAGAGACCAGAGGAAAAAAAGGGGATAGCCCCAACCATGTCTATTCAACCAACTCCGGGCGGTCCAGGGGCCCGGCATGCACGGGAATGCCAAGGGACGGATGGGCGAGGAGGAAGCGACCGGCGCGGCCGGGGGCACCGAGCGGCGGGAAGGGAGGGCAGGCGCGGGGTACTCGGGCCCAGATACTCACGGCCGGGTGCTTCTTCGCATGGGTGAGGACAACGCGCAGCACCATGGCGGTGGCGGCGGGTTGGTGGCGGCGAGTGCGGGCGAAGGTTTCGCTCTCTGCAGGCTCCGCAGCGCTGCCTCCCCCTTCAGCCGCCGAGTCCCAATGTCACCGAGGTCCCCGCCGCGGCAGGTGCCGCCGCCGCAGCCC
>VZTN01015695.1:16637-39488 GCA_013400515.1 Erpornis zantholeuca | reverse complement strand
TGCCCGCGGCGGGCAGGGCCCCGCAGCCTCGGCCGCATGGGCCCGGGGCCGCCCGCCTGCCGTCCCTCTCACAGAACGGGTCAGGTTGGACGGGACCTCAGCGGGTCATCTGTTCCAGCCTCCCTGCCCAAGCAGGGTCATCCTAGAGCACATGGCACAAGACTGCATCTCGACGGTTCTGAAATATCTCCAGTGAGAGGGACTCCACAGCCACTCTGGACAATCCGTTTCAGTGCGCGGTCAACTGCACAGTAAAGAAGTTTTTTCTCGTATTCGGGTGGAATGCACTTTCCTGTGCATCAGTTTCTGCCCGTTGCTTCGTATCCAATTTCTTGGCAGTACCAAGGAGAGCCTGGCTCCATCCTCTTGACATTCGCCCACTTTAGGTATTTATAAGATATCAATAAAGTTCGCTTTCAGTCTTTTCCTGTCGAGGCTGAACAGGCCCAGCTCCCCCAACCTTTCCTCTTCAAAGAGATACTCTCATAATTGTCCTTGTAACCCTCTATAGGACCCATTCTAGTCTTGTCTTGCACTGAGGAGCACAGAACTGGACACACCACTCCAGGTGCAGCCTCACCAGGGCTGAATAGAGGGGCAGAATCATCTTCCTCAACCTGCTGGCAGTGCTCTTCCTAATGCACCCTAGAATACCACTGGCCTCCTTGGCCACATGGGCACACTACTGGCTCTCTGACAGCTAGTTGTCCACCAGGACTTCCTTGGTGTCGCTGGCACACCGCCTGAGAGGTGTTACCACAGGGACAGAGAGAGCCTGGGGTAGAGCCTGGGGTAGAGCCTGCCACGGCCTTCCCGAGAGGCGCCTGCCTGCTCCCTGTGGCATCGGTACTGCTGGGAAGGTGTGTGGGGATGGTGGTGGTGGGTACCTGCACACCCGTGTCTGCCTCTCAGCTGGGCACCCCTCAGAGGGGAGGCCTGAGCACTCACCAACCTGGGTTAAAAGCCAAAGGGGTGGTTTAAAGGTGAGGCAAAAAGTTAAGAGTTTCATTGTCCTGAAAAGGATACCTGGAATGAAATTCATTATGAAACTGCCAACTTAGTTATTCTACTATGGTCAGCTTGGCGAAAGTTGGGTGTATAAATGGCATTGAGACGGCCCTTTGATTTTGTCTCCCTCATTTTTTTCAGCATCGATAAACAGAAAAAGCATAGTTAGTGTGCTCCAGGAGTCTGTTAACTGTTCCAATATTCATTACGCCATAAAGACACTACTTTTCCATTTTTTTCAAAATGGAAAGAACAATTTGCCTTTGCAGTTGGCCCAGCCCAGGGCTGGGACAACCGGAGGAGCAGCATCTCCTGAACCAGCAAGCTGCTGGTGGGATAGCTCAGAAGTTATGACTTCTCCCCAGACTGTAATGAAGAGAAGGCTTCTCCCCCTTATCCAGTGCATTGGTATGTTCACACCCCTTGTTTGGTAGCCTGTCAACCCTGCACCCTACTGCCATCCCTTGTCTCCCTCAAATAGACCCTGCTTGGGAAAGTTCTTCCTTCCCGGAATACCCCATTGGTCCTTCCTCCATAATCCCTCCTTCCCTTTCTCCCCACTGGTTCATGTACCCCGATCCTGCCTATTCTCCTCCCTTTTCTGTCTTCCCATTAGTCCCTTCCCCCGGTTAAAACCCCTGGACCCTGTCTTTGTCCCTAAGTTCTTGCCTCTGAACCCTTTGAGGAGTAAACTATTGGAGCATCACTCAAGAACTCCCTCTCACCTTTTTATCTCTGTCTGACGCAGCATCTTGATATGTGTGTGTGTGTGTGTGTGTATTGCCACCTGTGCAGGTGTGTCTGTGTCTGCCAGCAGCCCTGGCTGCACTGGGACCATCCAAGGAAGGATGCTCTCTGGGAAGGATGCAGCATGCAAACCCACTGACCAGCTTCACTGCGTCATTTGCCTGTGTTAAAAGTATCAAAAATAATACTATTGCTGCTGTTCTTCCATGAAAGAGAAAAACATGAAACCTCTAAGAGTAGCTTGGAAGGTTACAGTGCTCACCCTCTAGTACTGTAGTTGAAGTTTTCACCACATACTTGGATAGCAGGAGATGCCAGTTGCCAAAGCAGCTGCAGGAAAACCAGGGAGCAACCAAAGGGTAGATGGATAGCCAGAAACCATGTGGGGCTGCTCAGCAAAGCTCTGCTCAGACTGAAACGGTCTGCTTCCTTACGCACAGCCAATGCACGGCTAAATGAAAAAATTCAGAGACTTCAGGTATCCTGTTTCTACATTACTAAGGAAAGATCATCAGAGATACATTATTTCACCTAGGCTATGTCTTGGGCACATATTTTTAGGAAATGATTTTTATATGGCTCTCAGTATAATTTTTTTCACAATGATTTATAGTTTTTGCTGTCATCTTATGCTTTTATGAATTTAAAGAGGCGTAGTACCTGATCAGTTTGCAAAATATGTGTACATCAGCTTTTATTGCCTGGACCTGTATGGCTCAGCTGCTTTGTTGTTCATATACACGTCTTATTATTTATCATACCTGGAATTTTGTGAATGGGCATGAATTCTGCAGACATAAAAAAATTAAAATTTGAAAACAATCAGAAATCAGATTTTTTCATTCTAATTTTGAAAATTGCAAATTAATATTTTAAAATTTCACACAATGCCAGCATTGCTAAAAATGCAACCCCTCACTTGCTTCACTTGGCAAAATTCTGAGTATAAACTCAAGCCATGGCATCTTGATGATGGATCCATGGTTCTGAGAAATACTTACTTAGCTGCCAAGTTTGAGTTCTTGTTCTATGCTATAGTTATATAAATTGTATGGATTAATTTATAGTAATGCTATCAATATATTGGCCATACTTGAAGACAAACAATTTTCTGTAACTTACCAACCCATTCCCAGAAAGACAGTGAACACTGGACAAAGGCAGATAATTTTGCCACTCTTATCTGTCACTTAGCTACTTGAGCTGTAAGTAAACACATTTGTACTCTCTTAATGTTTGGTGCCTTTGAGTTCACACCTGATAATTAAATTGATGATCCTTTAGTTAGACATGTCACTTCCTTTAATCTGAGTAAAGTTATTTTCATGTAGGTTTCTGCTTTTTAACTAAGTGAATGCATAAATCCTTTAGGTATTTTGGCAAGATTTTGTGATGAACCTGTCCATTAAGAACTAGGGGCTGGACTTGCAGTAGTGCTCAGGCCTGCTGGAAAATCAAGTCCTCAGGTTATTCTGGTGCTTTTTAATTTATTTTTTCCTCTTGTCTTTTGTTCTTCTGTACAGCCTCACCTCATGGCTTCTGTCTCTCACTGTCCCTCTTTGATTGTTATTGTACTTTGTTCCTGTCCTTAGGCTCATTTGAGCTTTTGATTTCAGAAGCTTTTCTCCTATTCCAGAAGCTTTGTTTTATTTTTTGGTGGCCTTTCCATTTCTAAAGTCTTTATTCCTCAAACCTTATCTGTTCAGCATCAGTTATGGTGCACTTCTTTTTTTTTTTATTTTTTTTTTTTAGTTTAAAACAACTGATTTAGCCACAGATAGAATCAGGTCTGATCTCCTAAAGAACAAGAATCAGAAGTCATAATAAAATCAGGTTATTTGAAGAATTGCGCTCTTAAGGTTTGACAAAGTCAGTCAAAAGGAAAATAGGAGGAAATAGGAAGGAAATATTGGGGATGTCACTGATCAAGAAGCTAAATTAATTGTGAATTGTCTTATAGCATCAGGACATTCCTCCGTTAATCAGAATAATATATAAATTGAGGATTTTCTGTAAGTCTCATCAGATTTGATAAAAAGAACTTTTAAAAATAATTCCTAGCAGAGTAAAGGAGGAGAGCAAAGGAGGTCTCCTTGCTCTCTCTAGGAGAGCAAAATATATTAAAAAACTTGGAAAAAATATGTAAAAGTGTAACTATAAAGTCTGGCTTACTTGCAACAAATACACAGGGATTTTTTGTGATTTTATTTTTCTGTTTCTTGTTCCCATTTGTATGTCTGTTCCCTTTGTTATAGGTCCTTGTATTCCTTTCTCTGCACTTAGCCAGGGGCAACAGCAGAACAGGATATATATATGTGTGCAGGCCTCTGCTAAGCCCATTTTGAGTAGTTCGCTTACATCTTCCTTAACATCTGACTTGTATTTGCTTCTAACTCTGTGAAATGGAGTGGCTGCATATTCTATTCCTGCATCCCTGGTCTAATGGCAGTAAGGAAACATGGGGGTCTGAGGTGGATGGAAAGGGACAGCAACATTTCAATATAGCAGCTTGCGATAAATAAGTGTGAATAAGCAGCTTCCAATAAGTGTAAAAATTGCAATCGTTCTGCAAAATGAAAAGCCTTAAGAATTTCATAATTTTAGAGTTAGTTAAGTCAAATGCTATGCTTATAGAGAAAAAAAAAATAGAAAGAAAAAATTAAGGTTAGAAAACAGGCTTTTTTAAACTGCAACAAAAATATGTCTAGCATTAAGAAACTGTGGTGGAAGGAAGTAAACTACTGGAACTTTTAAAACTTACAGCACAAGCCCTTTGTGTTATAGCACAAAGGCTATAACAAAGAATAAATTAAAAATTAATGGTACTGAAGTACATAGTGTGGAAATATTCTATTTCTCTCATTTGTGTCTGTCAAAAATATGTGTTGATAAAGGTTCCTGTCTCCATATATCCATTAAAAGTACACAATAATTTTATATAATTTAGGGATATGTTATGTAGCATAAGTTGCTATCAATCATAAAAGCAACATTTTTGTTAAATAGGCCTCCTAGACATCTGGAAATGAAAAAAAAAAAAAAACCCTTGACAAAAGTGGTTGTATGTTCTATCACTAAGGGAAGAATTGTTTTATTATCTGCTCAGCAAGTCAAAGAAAAATACCCTATTAGGACAGAAAAGCTCTTTTAGTTCACTTGCACTTGTGTATGTAACTTATAATTACTCATTTATATCACAAATACAAATTGAGTTCTGGGCTTTTACAGTGCTGTTTGTAAACTTCAAGTTATGAGCCCAAATGCGCAGATTTTCTTTAATATTATGCTTTTATTAAGTGTACAGTTATGCAGACTGCTGTGGCATTAAAGTAATTATAATTGCTTTAAAGCTGATAAATCCTTACTGTAAAATAAAGGCTTTTATTTAAAAAAGAAAATAAATACACTCTTTATACAAGAGTGACTACATGAATATGTGCTATTTAGCAAAAGTGAAATTAGCAGTAATAAAATGAAGCATTAATTTTTCTTGCCTGAACTGAAGCATCTTCTGACAAAATGTGAATGTATCCGCAAGTATTTAAAATTTTGTCCTTGAATATAATTTTTAATAAAATCCCAGTTCCTCAGCTATCCTAAATTCTTATTATTGAATCTGCATAAAAAGATCTAGAGGGACATTCTTTGTTTGTCCGTACAGAGTATAAAAAGAGTCATTGGTCTGGACATTTCTCAGCATAAAAATGTTTCATGCACAGAAAACCTATTGAAGTATATATTTCACAGCGAACCAGGTGGCTGTGTGGGTTGTTCATAATGGAAAATTGAGGGTTTGAATCTGCCAGTTAACAGATACTAATCTGGCTCGGTACATTTTCTCTAGAGATTTTGGAGCAGCATGGACTGAGACAGTGGGCAGAACCTCAGGTAACAGATCCCACATGAGGAAACAGGTCACCAGCAAAGAGTTTCTCTTATCTACAGAAAAGAAACCTTTTAATTTGAAATTCAGTAATTATAGGAGAGAATCAGAAACAAAACAATAAGGCATTCCAAACAGATGAAAATATTCAGGTTCAAATACTAATATTTATAAAATATATGTTGGGAAGGAGGGGTTTAAATGCACTACCATTCCATGGCTATTAGGAACAGAAAGTAAGAAGAATGACAGGGCAAAAGCATAATAGCTGAGAATTAAGTACTTGAAATTAATTGTGGTCTCTGTCTGTGCTTGCTTTCTAGGTTCAAAAGAGCTAATGAAAACAGATGGTCTTTATATTTAAAGTACAGTTTGTTTTAAGTTATATAATATGCCAAAACGTAGGATGCAGAAATACAGGCCCCACACAGCTTTCACCCAACTGGATGGCTTGAATCTGATCAGAAGACCACAAGAAGTTACTGGAATGATCCCCCTAAAAACAACACTGATCCACTGCCATTTTACAGATAATCTGTTTCATGGAATTGCACCCATAGCATCCCTGTAAGATGCTCTTGTTTTTGATTTAAAAAACTATCTGAAGTCCGTAAATAAAAGATAAGTTTAATGGATCAATAGAAATTCAAAATCTTCACTAAAAATATAAGCAGGACTGGTACCTGAAACTGTTTTTAACTAGATGCTGCTTCAACTATTCAGCAACAATTTACTGGAGACAAGTTAAAGGTTCTTCTGTTTCTATGCCTGTAATTGTCTCAAGGCTTTTGATCTTTCATCTTAATATAGAAGGTTAAAGTATGCTTTTTAGTTTCTGATATGGAGTAAGGAGAAACATGCTTCAATAATACTTCTAGGACCATTCTGTGTAATTTCTTTTATATATGGTGGGGAAGAAATAGATAGTTCTTATGAGTCTTCTGCTCTGATGTTCAAAATTTAAGCTAGCCTTTGGCTAATCGTTTGTTTACACATAGTTTAAGCAAAATGTACTCACATCTCTGCTGATTTTTTTTTTTTTTAAATTTTTTTTATGCTGGGAATCTATACCAACTGAGACAAGTAATGGATTTCCATGTCTGGCATGACAGTTAAAGTTATGCTAGTTAAATCTGTCATATTTCATCAGCTATTGGCTAATTATATATAAAAAATTGATCAGAATTTGCTCTCTGATTAAAGCTGTTCTCCTTTGCCGGAAAATAATAGTTTGGTATTTGACAGCCCTTTCCAGGACATATTGCTGCTTAGGAGAAACTGCTGCAGCTGTCACAGGAGTGACTTATGGGAGCAGAGCAAACTGCTTATAGGCAGCTTCTGAAATGCAGAAATGCATACACAAACACACATACACACACACACACACACACACACACACACACAAAGTATAATTGACTGTGCAACAGCTGTAAAGAATGATACACAAGATCTCACATTCACTATGCATTCCAAATATTAAAGAGAACAATATACTAATAACAAAGAAATGTGAAAACTGTACATGTTTATAAAGTATAGTCTTATTGCTGTGGCACTATCTTAAAAAGCTATGCCAACAAAGGATTACTCAGAATAGTATAAATAGATTTTGTATTCTAATTTATTTTTCTGTATTTTCTCATTCCATGGAGAATGCCAGTATTGTAATGGAACCACAGTTTGTAGAAAGAATAAGGCTTCCAAATATAACAGTTTCAATAAGCCAAAACTTGCTCTCATTTAAGACAGTGATAGAGCCTTTAGAAGACAGGATGAGACATAATTCTGATCAAGCTATTTTCCACAAACCTAGGCTGGAGAAAAATCTTATTTGTCTTCCACTAACAAGAGCCGTATGCTTTTGTTTTCTTTATGGAAAGGGTAACAAGGGATTCTTATGATTTATGAACAGGACAGATACTGCTATTTTGGAAGTAAGGATGCTATTCATGTACTTTCCAGAAAAAACATTATTTACCTTTCTATTCTGCTGTGTTTTTAGAGGAAGATTAGTATTTGTGAAGTAGAAAGGATTACTGAATAGAAATAGTGAAATAATGTTTTTCAGGTAGTTGAGAAATCTCATGTTTTATGCATCACAGCAAGAAGAGATACATCATTCGAGCAGCTAATACCAGAATTATTATTTATTACTTTAGGAGTCTTTGGATCATGTTGCAGATCCTGGTACTGTTGGGTAACACAGAGCCACCTGAAAAGGATGAATGTGGAGTGTGTTTTGCATGTGTTTTGGTGAATGAATGACGGTGCACTGGGGGCAATACATTCCATAGAAATTTAGAAACTCAAAATTTAGGAGTTTAGTTTAAGCAAATCTTGCTTCTGAAATCTGTAGAAAGATATGGTTGCTTCTCAGAGGCAATCTAAGCCATAGCTAGAATAAATCACTCTTTCAGGATGCCATATTTGGCCTTTGCCAAACTCACTGGACATAAAAGCTGATACACAGGGATAGACTTCAGCTGGATTTGAGAAGGTGTTTCTGGATAAATCTCATGCTTCAGAGCAAAACCAAGATATCTGCAGTATCCTGATATGAACCTGGTGAGACCTGGAGTTCTTGTGCAGAACATCTAATAATATCTGTTTCTTGCTATTTTCACATGGTTCATGCTGTGAAAAACCATTAGTTTTGGGGTTCCTCCTACGAGGGCTGTGACATCACACACTGCAAGGGCTGGTGAGTTTTGTAAGCAGCCTGATTTAACAGACAGTGGCACATAACTGGGGATAAGGAACTGATATATTAGCAATGCTTTAAACCTTTCTGTGGGTTTTCCAGATGAAGTATAATTCAGAAATAAACAAAATTGACATGGGAGGGCAGTTACAGGTTCTTGTAAAGAACCTCTAAGCCAGTGTCCTTTTGCAATATCTCAAATTACTACATTTGTTTGAATCATTAGTACTTTATGCAGATAATTTCTAGCGTGGTGGAACATGAAATCCATCTTGTCTTCTTCCTGGGTAAATAATAAATAAATATGCTGTACTCTCTCTATTTGGGAGAAGGGAAATAGACTGTGTTTCAGCCTGGATGCAGATTAAAGTGCTGCATCCACACATTTTAAAGAATGACATTTTTTGTCTATGCTTTTGTCTTGATTAGTACAAAACTTAATGTTCTGTTCTTAAGAATACAAAGTATCCTGATATCGCTCTTTAATAAAGCACAAAAGCTTTATCAAAAAGTGCATGAAAGTAATTGTTTCTGTTACTCTTGAGTTTTACTAACTCTTTTTTGAAACTTCTACTCAGTGAAAAATTTTGTGATGTACCACTTATCAAGAAGTAGTATTCCCATGCTATCCTTTCTTTAAACACAGCTTCATTTCAATGTAGGGAATTGTATTATTATATTTATGGGAAAAGGATAATAACATGCTTTGATGTGGGACTGAGCTCATCCTTCTACTTTGAATAATATATACAGCATATCTGTAAGATTCACATTGTGTGATTGCAAATATATATAACTCTAATCAGACTTCTGAGCAGGAATTTATTTTATTTGAACAGCAGACTCCTGACTGAAATGAAAATTATGTGAAGGGAAAAACTACAGCACGTCTTGATATTTCTTCTTATATGTACTAAGACATCAAAATTTTTCTTTGAGAACTGACAGAACATAAGAGTTAGCATATTTAATTAAAAAGGAGTTTCATAGCATACTTTCTTTTTTTTTCTGTGAAAGGCTGTTTCCTTTTTACGTTACAAAAGAAATCAGATTAAAGACAACAGGATGTTTTGTTTGTTTACTTGCTGGTTTCAGAACATACTTGGTCCAAAACAGTTCACTCCTGTCTTTCACTAACCTATTTGTCTAACTAACTTACAAGCTTGTATGCTTTGAGATGTTACTCCATTGATGCTGTCTTTGCCCATCTGTTTTGCCACTTCGGGACTTGTCCTTAAGAAACATCTCTTTGAGGCTGCCATCCCTATTTACAGAGACATAAGCAGAACAGTAACACTTGTGTGAAAGAACTTTCTTAACAAACACATGTAATACTCCTAAAGTGTTAAAGCACCCAATACTCTTGTCTTTTCTCTGTGGAATGCAGAACAGGTGCAGATGAAATGAATAAATTTTAAAACTGGCATCTTCTGCAAGCATAATTTAAAGTGCTGGACATCTGAAAAGTAATATCCTTGTCAAAAATATAGGGGATATATTTACATAATCTCTTCACAGCAGAATCATTTCTAATTAAAAAAAAAAAAAAATCCTGAAAGAGACCAGTCTGGAGATTAACTATTTTTTTAACTGAAATAAATAAGTCCTTACAAGAGCAATCTGTCTAATCAAACTTGAATTCAGTATATTTGTTTGTTGCACAAAACAAGCTTTCATTAAAAATTGGCCAAATTGAAATAACTTGTGATTTTAAAATCAGAACATTCCAGTGCAATGAGTTTTAAAACAAGTAATCCACATGGCATTTTTAAAGAAGCAAATCAGTACAGTGGGAATTTTTGCTTCCTGTCTCTACCTCTCTGCTCTTTGGTTTGCAAGGGGACGTAGCATGATTTTCAAGGTTGTATTTTTTTAGATTGATTTGCTTGTATACAGTTTCATGACTGCACAATCTGGAAGAGAGAGAAGAGCCTTTTGAGGAGCAACAGAAAAGACTGTGCACTGTGGATTCCACAAATAGTTTTTCTTTAGAGCCACCTTGAGTCACAGAATACAAATAAGTAATAGTGAGAACACAGACAGGTATGCTTTTACTACATGGAACAGCAAAGGATGTAATGAATATCTTAGGCCAAAGTAACACAGTCATTTTAATTCACAGTGAGCTTAAAGTGCTAATTGCAGACACAGTTTTATCCATCCTTTGACCTTGGGTACTCATGTTTCAGCACCAATTCACATAAGGCTGTGCAAAAGAGATGAACAAAAATGTTTTATATGGACCAGTTTCAGGTCTGTGCTAATTGCAGAAAACATGCAGGAGAAGTGAATGGGAGAGGGGCGATGGGGTCGTGCTGTCTCACTGCAGGCACAGCTGATCCAACCACAGAGCTGCCAGCAGATGTGTGCCACACCTGATCCGACATGGGCTGCTGTTGAGCTGGGCACTCATGGCTGCTTCCCTCTCTCCCTCATGTTCCTGATCCTGTGTCCCTGCCCCTGGCTTGCACTGGATCACTTGGTCTTAGAAGCACAGTGCTTCTTGGTCAGGTAGGTTTGTGTCAGATCAGAAACTGGCTCAGTTTGTGGTTTGATAATTGCAAAATTTGGTATAAGTACTAAGAATGGAAGATGGCAGACTTTATATGAAACTGCACCCTTCCACCAGTGGGACTAAGAAGACATCTTTGTGGGTAGACATTCTCATTAAAGAAAAAAAATAAAATTACTTATCATGCCAGTGTAATTGAAAAGAACCTTTCTATTTTAATTTTTACAACATTTCTCAGTCTGAGAAATAATTAAAGCAATCTGGAAATAAATTCCATTCCCTATAATTGTACTAAATCTGTATAAGCATAAAAATGACCATTGCTATAGGATGATGTCCTGGGTTATAACGTAAGATGTGCCCAGGGGTGTGTATTCTATCACCATCTTCAGGTTTCTGTTGAAACCAGGTGGGGCAGTGTTCCCTCCCTCCTCCCTCAAACCTATCTTCTGTAAACAGGCCCATCAATGCCTCATCAATAACTCCTGGACTATCTCCTGTTAATGGCCCATCAGGCCCGCATTACTCACCATCCCGTTGTGAGATGCTCCACCCAGAGGGAGGAGCCAGGCATTCCATTCTGGATATAAACTGAGATGTTGGAGAGCACAGGTAGCTTTTTTCCCACTGGATTTACAGAGGACAAGAGCTACATAACCACCACTGGACCTTCCAAGGAAGACCAGACCCTTTTACTGGATCACTGCCTCAACAGAGCTACATCCATCACTTCAGGAGGACTGCAGCCACCATCTTATTGGACTGCTGCTGCTCCCCTGACTAACAGGGCGTCAGGTTGTATCTGACTCTGTCAGTCTAAACCAGTGGTTTTTCCTGCCTTTATTTCTAATTTTCTTAATAATTGTTATTTTGACTTGGTGTATCCCACTGGTTTGTTTTTCAAACCAGAACAGATGATACTTAGCATACAAATATCTTAATGGACGAATGGAGTAGAATCTTATTGCTAGTAGTCTTGTCCAAGTTTGGGACTGGAGACGTTCAAGTCTCTTCAGGATTTCTGCTTTATAAACCATCAAAATTACAGTATATTCCTCCTCCATTCAATATCACTAAACCCTTCAAAACTGAGTACTGCCAAGCTAATTTCAAATAAGAAAAAATAAGTCTATTTTTTACATCAAATGGGCCATCACTCTTAATGTCTGGTTCAAGCAGTATGACAATATGGCAGAAAATCTGGGGTTTTTTTCAGAAATCCTGCAGCTGCAGGATTTCATCCCACTTCTCAAGAAAAACTTGAGACCAACCTGTAAAAACATTAAATTATTATAATATTATTTATAATAAAATTGCTATTACTATTATTATTCAAGTATTAGTTCTTAAACATTTGTATGCATTAATATGCTATTATTTCTTAAACGTTTATACCTCGAGAGTTTTTACAGCAGCACATAAAACAGAACTACATAGAGACTTCTGAAGGTCTTGCTCTAGCATGGACTGTTCTGTGGGCTCTGCCATCACTTGGCAAGGTAAAATCTCTTTTTCACCTTCCCAGATCTGTTTTCAGGAACTTGTGCATTTTGCCAAGCAACTGATGGTCGCAAGCCATAAGAGTGGCCTTCACTGTAATCTATTTTCTCCTGAGCCATAGAATGAGATCAGATCTATCAGATCTTGCTGCATTTTCCAGGCAAGGTGCCAGTAACTCTGCCATATGCCGCCAGCAGGGAACCTTAACAAAGACATGTCTTGGCGACTGCTTTTCCTTTTTAAAGACAAAGGAAACTATATATATGTCTAGATGAAGGGGAGCTCTAGCATAACTGAATGTCTTTTCTTTTGCAATAAATTGGAACCTAAATCAGCTCAAATTCTTAAAATACAATTTTTCAAGAAAAAAAACTACACAATTTGGCAAAATCAGATTAAAAACAGATTAGATGTTATAAAATCTATTATAATAAAAGACATCTTCTGTGTCTTTGCTAAATGTTGTGCTAATCAGCGATATAACAAATACTAGAAAAAGCAGCAAATTGATTCCTAAATGTCACAATTACATTTTAACAGAGGACATTAAAAGCAGTTATTTCCTTTCTTGATTGCTTAGAGGTTTTATTATTTCATTATAATTTATCATACAAATCCAAACCAGGCTAGCTCAGCTTCTTTGTTTAGAGATAATAAATAAGTAGAAGTTAAAAGGAAGCTATAGAAACCCCTTCAGAATTTATTTTATAGCAATTCACGGGGATTTTTTTTCAGAACAACCAAAGCAATTTTTGTCCTCAGCAAGACCAAAACAAGATTGTATTGGAAAAGCTTTATGTGAGAAGGGCCATTGGCACTCACATTCAAAGTAATTATTCTTGTAAAATTAATTAACTTTTTTTTTTTAACCCAAGCCCTTAGAATATTTCCCATTAGTAACAGCAGGTCTGTGCTTTTTATGTTCATTGTGGCAGATGTTCTTTACATCCCAGATTTCCTCAGAACAACAGAATGGTTTGATGGATGAAAGACTACATCTGGAAAAAGTGTATCAGTCAGCGTCATTAAAAGCCTAAGCCAGAGCCCACTGAAATCAATGGGAATTACTGGCTTATGTTCACATTTTTCATATCTTGTTAAGAGGGAGTAAGTCCTGATTATTAAAAAATAAGGGAGTGACATTCTTTACTTGTATGGCACGTAATTTCTTTCTCCATCAGTGAGGAAGAGAAGGTTGTATTGTTAGAAGAATCTGTCATGGCACTTATGGATAACTGGGCTTGGGATCCCACAAGACTTTTAAATTTGCACAGTAACTACCAGCTGGCAAACACCCTTGGGGACTCTGCAAAGGCTCCTAAGACATGCTGGGAAGGTGTAACTGGCTGTAGTGTACCAGTACTACTGACAAAAGAGAACATTTAAGCAAACAGGGAAGCTGAAGGGTCAAGTTTCTATGACAGCATTTTGGCCAGGCCGGGGCTAGTTTTTGCAGGAGCCCGAAGGAGGTATGGCTACTGAAGGTTATTCTATACCACCTCACATCATTTTCTGGGGACTGGGGAAGGGTCTTGCTTCCATATTATGGGAGTATGGTGTGGTTGGGTTGGGCTCTGTGGTGAATGTTTTGCATGTGAATCACTCACCTCTCTCTTGAACACTTCTGTTACTAATATTGTTGCTGTTACTGTTCATTTTCTTATTTCATTGTTGTTTCCAGTAAATTGTTCTTATCTCAACCCATGATCTTTACTTTTTGTGTCTCCAATTCCCCTCTCCAAGGATAGTCCAAGGAATTAAATTCTGATGGACATGTAAGCTTACTGGACAACGCTATACTGGAATCACAGCATTAGTGTTTATTACCTATGGAAATGGAATAGAAAATATGAAAAGAAGCTGAAATCACTTTTGAGCAAAGTTAGGGAGACTACCATGAACAGGAAGGAATCCTTCAAATTGTATTTAAAACAAGAATATGAAAAGTATAATAAGCTTTAATTTATTAAATGATCAATTTGGCGGAATGGAAAAAGAATTTGAGAATCGACAAGATAAAAGCATCATAATTAGTAATAAGATATATTTGAAACAGAAAAAACATTTGCCCAGCAGATGATTTGTATGAAATGTTTTCAGAGTGACAAATTTTCTCCATCAGTATTTTCTATGAAAAAGAAATTAAGATGCTCCCACACTAAAGTACAGATTTCTGGGAGCAGAGGGCTCAGTGGACAATCTGTCTGAATTTGAAGTCACAGTGGAAGAAGCTACAGATAAAATATTTTTTAAAAAGATAAAATGGTGTGATAAAATACATAGAAACCAGCAGTATCACAAAAATTCTAAAAGAATTCAGGTATGAAATGGTTCAACTCCTAATGGTGTAAATTCTTAATTGACTGGACGGTAAATAAAATAGCAGATGAAATTCAATAGAGATAAAGGCAAAGGAGGTGAAATGCAGTATAGATAAATGTAAAGAAATCTATGCTACTGAAGACAAGAAATCTTAACTTTGCACTTAAAATGATGGACTGTGAGTTGACTGCTTTGACTTCAGAAGAAGACCTTGGGATTATGATAGTTTTATGGAAGTGTCATTTCCATGCAGTTGATGTTCACTTCATGCCCCAAGAAAAAAAGAATCTTAAAAATCAATGAAAGAAATAGAGAACAAAAAATAGAGAACAAAAGAGAAAACATTGTTATTCAACTGAATAAATGCAGTATTTGCCTGCATTTCAGTGCTGTTTTCTCACTACAGAAAGGCCGTCTATAAAGATGGGGAAAGTTCATTGAAGGAAAACAAGGGACATTGGAGAAATTTAAGTCCATCTCAAGCACACTATCAGAATTGACTGTTGGCTGGGATTCTTTAGCTTGGGAAAGAGATGACTTGGGAGGTATAGCAGAACATGAGTTTGGTAGGTTGAAAACTTGGTTGATGGTTGAAAGCTGGTAATGCCTCTGTGATTGCATATTTAAAAGAAGGCAAGGGTGAGAAGTTCTTTTCTGGTCTGAAGGGCTGAGGGGTGGCTGGAGGCGGAGGATCCCGGGCCCCGGCCAGGCCCCCCTCCCTCGATCCTCTTGGCGGTGTGGGGCCTGCCCTTTCCCCCTGGGGAGAGCTGTCCCAGCTCCACATGCAGTGTGTGACTGAGCATGCAGTGTGTAACCGAGACCGCCTGGCTGAGATGATCTGAAGTGGCTGAGACCCCGCACGGAGCTGGCAGGACCCGCAGGTTTCCCTCCTCCCGCCTCCCCTGCCGGGACCGCAGGGCCGAGATTTCATCTGAAGCTGCTGCGACCTCCCCGTGCGGAGCCGGTGGGGCACTCCTGCATCCAGCACAGCCTGAGCTGAACTGAAGAAACACCTCATGTCACACCATGTCACATCAAAGACAGCCTTTTCTTCCAAGTAGGGGAGGAAGAAAGGGAAAATAAAGTCACATGGGACGAAGCTGAACATGGTGACCCCAAGGTCAGAAGCAGAGGGGAAGGGTGAGACCACGTGGGATGGAAGCTCACTGACGGCAGGTAAAGAGGGCGGTTGCACTTCTGGTGTGGAGCTTAAAAATGCTTCTTGCAAGCTGTAGAAAAAACGTTAATCCATTTGGAAAAAAAACCCAAACTTGGGGGAATGGGAAATTCTTGTGTAGCCTGTGATTTTAAAGAGAGGTCCATGCCAGGCCATGTAGAAGTTGTGAGAAGTTATAGATTTGAAGCAGAGATTCTTTGCTTTCAGACTGAAATAACTCATTCTTAAAAGACTAAAACCCTTTTTTTTTTCTGTGGCTCATGACTTGGCAGTGTGGGAAGACTACAAAGTTTCATGGGAGAGATACCTTTCTCACTTCATCAGACTGTTTTTCCAGGCAGACTGTTGGTTTGTGAAGATTCTATATCACAGCAGAAGAACCTTTTTTCCTTAAAAGGTCTTTAAAAGACTCTTAAAAAACTTCAATTCTGACTAAATTCCATTTTGTTTTATTTCCACTTGTGAAAGGTTTGTGGTAAAGAGGGAGGCACTGGGAAAGAAAGGTGTTTAAAAGTTTGCTTTGATTTCTTATTATTTGTCACTTTCCATTCTGCTAGTAATAAACTTTTCTTTATATTGTAACTGTTTTAAGTGTAGACCTGTTTTGCCCCAAAATTCCTTTCTGTTTTCCTCAATAAATCCATATTCCCCTTATACATATAATTAGACTTTGTATGCTTTGGTGTTTAAACCAGTGTCAAACCACGACAATGAGCCAGATTCAAAGAAAACAAAACAATGTTCTACCAAGTAAGGTAGTAGATCTGTGGAATTCTGTGTAATAATATTGAGGTATTAAAGAATTGTACATGGGTTACAAGGAAGAATGGACAAGTTCTTAGGAGAAAGACCCATTATATGCCACTAAATAGACAAACCACAACAGAATCAAGAAACCCACAACATTGAAAATAACTGTAAGTTGGGAAATGACTGTATAATATCACATATACTTGCTCTGTTCCTGCTTTTCTCTGGCTGTCCACTTAGGCTAGATATACCTTAATCTGAACAAGAAAAACACCTCTATAATCTAACATTTTCAAAATACGTTGTTGTTGTTATTTAGTATTCTAATTCCTTTATACAGTGTCCCAAATTATATGTATTTTTAAAACAAAAAGAGCATGGCTTATTGGATGAGTTCGTTGTCTGAAAGTCACATGATAAAATTATTAATATTCCTCTTGAAGCTTTTTTGTCTGGGAGCTTTAATAACGACTCAACATTCTGCCACGTCTGATATAAATAATACACAGAAAAACAGTACAAAAATGGAAACACTAAGTCTGCCCCAAATGGTTTGGTAATGCACAGAACAAGAACCAGAAACAGAGACAGCTATAGCAGCATATACTTGCTATGTTGCCATACTTGTATTACAGCTATAGAAATAAGACATACACAAGACACAATAAGACAACACAAGACACAATACTCAATTGCACAAAATTTCTAGGAAGTGTGGTGGTAGAAGGGTATTTGCGAGGAAAAATGAACACAGTTTGCAGGTATTTACGTGAAATACATTTTAAGTATGAAGGATGCCTGGAAAAAAGCCCACAAATTTGTCTGAAAATTCAACAGCAAACTAGAGGCCAGTACATTGTGTTAAACAAATTTGTATGGTGAATTTCATCTGCTGTAAAGAAATGGGAGAAAGAAAGAGTAATCTGTGAAATGTACTGAAATCAAAAAGTTTGTGACTGATGCAGCAGAGGCAAATTCACTGGAAAGATAAAAATGGAAAAGGAACATGGTAGAAGCTGAGGAGAATCATTACAATAGATATAGCAACATCAGAGCTGCATTTTTGAAAACCAGAGAAAGAGAAGATTGATGGAAATGAGAAGGGACATGAGCCTAGGTAAGAATTTTAGCTGAATGGGCAGATAGGAAAGCTGCATGTGAGCTATGCTCTACATTGAATGTTACAGACATAACTTGAGTGGCAGAATCTGTAGTGAGGTTTGAGTTGATGTCCTTTGTATGGTTATGAGTGACAGGGGATGGTCTCATAGTGGCTAAGTAGGTAGGCATATACAGCCAGGGTAATGGTGGGAATATATATGCAAATATATGTGTATAGTTCAGAAAACTCTTTCACTGAAGATATATACTGTTGTTCTTTACTGTTGTTTTTCACATTTCCTGGACTCTTTAACAACATGTGTACCATGTAACCAAAAAGCCCCATAATTAATTAACTGAGGTTGAGCGCGACCTTAGGAATGCAAGAAATCTCTCCATGTCTGATAGGAACTTTCTCTGGCAGTGTTAGACTGCAGTAGATCTTGTAGCAATCTGCACTTTATTTCTAAGTCTTACTGTTCTGAGACTGTTCATATTGAATTTTCTCCCCTTTGTAATTTAAAAAGGACATCTGATTCAGTGTTTTTATATTTTACCATATAATACTATACAATACTATACAAAAGAGACCACCAAAAGAGTTTGCTGTAATGGCACAATTAAAGAGTAAAAGCTAGAAGATTTCTCTTTGGAAAGATATTTGAAGAGGTTGGTCTCCACACTAAGGATGGTGATGTTTGGATAGACAAAAAGAGCCAGCTGTTTGGATTCAGAGAGGTAGGTCATGGCTTTAACTGTCTGCCCACTGACAAGAAAAAAAAATAGATACAAGATTTCATACTATTATTCTCCATTTACAGTTAGCAGATAAGTTAAAAACATACTTTTGAGTTTATTCCCTACTTGAGGAAATATTGCACTTCTTCCTTTGAAAACTCACCAATTTCATTAAACTACGAATGATGTTTTTAAGGTAATTTACTTGAGTGTGACTGTATTCCCTGATGACTTGCTATTGTTTAAGTCCTTCTAAAATGGTCTTTACAGACCCACAACAAAGATTCATTTCTGTCTTATGGCAAAAGCACAGGCAGAAGATACTGTTTTCTCTCCTTCTCCAGCAGTTGAAGAGCAGCACTGAAATGGAAATTCAGACAGCTAACCTTGCAACAGGCTGTGCACTGAAGGCTCACCTGAAATGGAATGCCGAGATAATACAAATACCTTATGTGCTTGACGTGACCTGAAATACTGAAACATTTCTAGGTATTTTTAAGGTATTATGTTAGTGATGGAGCTGCCATGACATTTTCATACTAAATGTACCATTTTAGCTCTTCACGATTTTCCTCTAAAAATTTCAGCTCTTCACAATTTTCCTCTAAAATTGACCTTTTAAGATGATTTTTTGTATGTGCATGGGGGTAGTACTTAGACGTGCTAAACTGATAACAGTTAGAATCGATTTAATGGATATAGCAATGTCAGTACAGTGCCCAGCTCCCAGCAGTGTGCCAGCAATTCTACCTTTCTTCTACCAAAAAGGCAACTGAACACTTCAACATTCTTGGTTTTTTTCTGCTGAGACTGGCAAAGGCCTTGCAGAAATAAGGGGATCTGACATTCTGAGGGTTTCTTTCATTTGGAGCATGAATCCTCCCTTCTTTTCCCCTTATTTGAAACAATCTGACTCTACTAGAAGAGGTTAGCATCTACTAAAGGGGAAATACCTTTTAATAGATGTTTTAATAGCCAGAAACTTCCAAAGAATGATGATCAAAAGATAAATTGGTAGTTCTACTTAATTTCTGTGCTGTTATGTTTTATTTACTTCTAATTACTACATTTGGAAGATTTGTTGGTAAGCCCTATTTTTGCAGTGCCCAGAAGATTAGTAAATTTTAGGCACTTCACAGTTCTTTTCATTTTATTGATGTGGGGTTTTTTCCTGTTGAGGAATGAGGGCAAAGTATGCAAGCTGAGTACAGAAGATAACAAAGAGTGTGTGCATGTTATTTTCAGAAATGAAAGTGTGAGTATTCCTTTGGAGAGGGAAAAAAGAAGAAGAAAAAAAAATATTTTGACAAGAAAGAGTAAGACAGAAGAGCTGAGAGGGCTTGAGTCATAGGACAGAGTACAAAAGAAACAAGCAAGAAAGAGCAGTTGAGGAATGTGAGGTGCTAATGAGGAGCAGGGGCAGGCAGCCATTAATTAACTTCTGCTTGATCACCTATTCCTGCCCGAACTATGTAGGTAGAGACTGGAATAATCCTACCATTGCAGCCTGTCCCAGCGGGCTGAACTGAAAGTCAGACAGTCCATACATCTGCTTTGACATTCTTATCTAAAGGATTCATAAATTCCTCCATTGTTCTACAGGGTGCTCCTCTCCCCTTGTCAGTGCTGAAAGCTCTTCTTCTTCGAAGCTGTCTACGCTGCTCAGCCTGATCTTCTATTTGGGCCACATTTGGGTGCAGTTCTTTTTACTGTTCCTTCCTGTTACATATGATTTGGGCTGTCCTGCCAATCACTGTGTATGGGACAAGATCAGGGGCTTGCCCATTGGCAAGGAGGAGGTTTGGCGGAACCATGCACATGTTATCATGGATCTGCAGTCTCAACGAAGGGATCTGAGCCCTGCCACTTGTCTTTAAAGATTGCAGTAGTGTGTGAAGGGAAAGTAAGGTGGAGGTTGCCACTCAAAAGTGTGAAAAACGAGGTTCACTCTCCTGTTAAAATTTAAAAGTTTAATAAAGGACAATAGGGGACAAAGATAATAAAGCAAGATTAACAGTGCTGGGTGCTTGGCACTCAGCCAAGAGCACACTTGCTATTGAAGAGACACTCTTTACATACCTTTTCTATTGCATCAGCCTATTGAATATTCATAAACAATTATGCATATTCAAACTTTTCCCCAAACTAGTTTACATGTTCCAGGAATTGTTTAGCATGGCTCCTCCTCAGATCTGCCTTTTTAGTGCATGCATATTCCTTGGCTGTGTTTTCAGTCAGCTTTTATTATCACCTCCAGCTGAAGCTTGGGCCCACGGTTTCTACTGACCGTAGCTGCTGATAGTTGGCATGTCAGCAGCAGGGGTCTCCATCATACCTTCATTGGATGTTAAGCAGACAGTTCAATTTTATCACAAGCATAACTGTATTAGTTATTTCACTACTATGTCCAAGTTTACTTAATAACAGAAATAAAAACATTAGTTATTGTTACAAAGACTGTATCTCTACAGCAAAGCTACTTTAACATTATACATATAGCTTCCATTTTAATATTTGCGAAAAGGCAATATTATAAAATGTCTTTATCACAAAAGGGAAAAAACACCCCAGGACTGAAAAGCTGACATACACAACTTCTCACTGAACAGGGAAGCTGATCAGAATTTGGAAGAAAATGAGTTCATGGGCCAATAGCATATTTGGGTAGGGCTGGAAAAACCAGATTCAAGGAAAGAATTCACTTTGCAGTCACACCACCTACGTAGCCAAAGAATTGATGGAGGAAACAGGAGCAGTCAGCGCGAACACATCAACTACGAATGTGATAATATGCTACAAAATCCCTAGGAAATTCAGGCACAGAAATAAAACAGAATTCACACTTACCTTTGGAATTTTCCATCCTTCCAACATATTCAGCATCAGAAACGCAGCAAATTATTGTTGAAAGGGTTTCAGTTGCGTAATTATATACCAACCAGCCATCCCTGTACTCTATTTATAAACTTACCCACCAACAACTAGCTACCCATCTTTGCAACGCCAGGAGGAGTTTTGGCTCTGGGAAGGTTTGTGTGGGTGCTACATGCAGCACTATGCTAAATGTAGTGCAGGCTCTGGCCACAGAACATATACTTGCCAAACTTTATGTCCCTTCCACACTTCACCATGACATGAAAGGTGTGTTCTAATGCCTTTACAAACAATTCCATGGGTGAAGGTATGGGTTTTAACATCTTTGAAATGGGTCTTAATGTCTCTACTAACTTTGGGCAGCAGGTTTGTTACAGAGTGCAGACAGCTTGACTCCTGAAACAGGCAAGTGGATCTGCACAAGCCTGAGTTTCTGAACTTTGGGGTAAAATGACAGGTTCAAGAGGAGGAATATGTGGTAGGCAGTTCAGGAAGGCTGTACCTTTCTAGTACCTCCTTCAATGGGGAAAGGAAAAGGGCAACGTGTGGCCAGGAGTTTAGGATAAAAGCAGGCTCTGCCCTTACAAACCCGGAGAGAAAACCCTGTTGGTATGTGCCCCACTGGACTCTCTCTTTATTCGAATCAAGTTGCAGGACTCCTCTGTCTCCTTTTTGGACACTGGCTTTTCATAGCATGATTTTCTGTACAACCATAGAATGAGTTTGGCCCTACATTTATCCATCATTAAACACACATTTTCCAATTTGAAAGCCCTTACAGTTCTGCTGGAAGCCTTCATGTTCAGCATTATTCTCAATCCTCAAGCTCTTAAAGACATACCAGTGTGTCAGATCATCAGTTCTTTTAAAGGTGGCTCATTGTGGTGGCATGGGGAGAGGCAAAGGGAACTCTGGTAAAACCGTGTGCATGCAGGGGTCAGGGACAGCCCCTGCAACCGAGTCAAAGCTGGGACTCCTTCAAAGGCAATGGCACGGCATTGCTCTCCTTCTGTGTCCATCTCTCACCATTAGGTTTTGTGCTTTTGAGCTCCCAGACTCGTGTTATCAAACAATAACCCCTGCGATTTGTACGGTCACAGAAACGCAGAATGGTTTGGGGCTGACGGACACGTTGAAGGTCACCTAGCTCCAACCCCTGGCCGTGAGCTGGGACATCTTCAGTTAGACCAGGTTGCTCAGTGCCCCATCCAACCCGGCCTTGAACATCTCTTCCCTTTTTCTTTTATTCCCCAATGCAATGGGGGTTGCTGTTCCTCTGAAGTGCAGTAATGAGCTTGACAATGCAACCGAATCCACGAGAAACACAGCTCTTCGAGCAAGGGTTAACTGAGAACAGCTTTGTAACGCTTTCTCGTTTCCACAGGGGGAAATGGAAAAGTGCCAGGGTGGTTTTTTGAGCTGTTTTTTACGGCAGTCCCCTGAGAATGAGCGGTTCTGCTCTGAGAGCCCGCGATCAGCGGCGGTGACGGCGGCCCGGCCGGAGCCCCCCGCCAGGCCCAGCGGGGCCGCAGGCAGCG
>VZTN01015695.1:3359-16430 GCA_013400515.1 Erpornis zantholeuca | reverse complement strand
CGGGCAGCCCGCGGTGCGCGGTGCCGTGCGGTTCCCGGTGCCTGCAGGGAGCACCAGCGCTCCGCCGGGCGGGCGGACCCTGCCCTGCCTCACCTGTTGGGAGCGGGTGTCCCCGGGACCCCGGTGCGGCTGCATCTGCCGGCTGCTCTCGGGACGGCCCCTGCCTGTCACGCCCGTGCTGCCTTGTACTTTAAATGCCCTTAGCGAGGCTGAATTCTCTTTATGCCAGCCAGTAACTACACTGTTTTTTTCCCTGCAGTGGACCGCAGTTCGAAGAGGAGACAGGTGAAGCCTTTGGCAGCTTCGCTGCTGGAAGCTTTAGATTATGATAGCTCTGATGACAGTGATTTTAAAGTTGGAGATGCTTCAGGTAAATATGCTTTCTCATCTCCTCGGTTCAGAATTATCTCATTTTTGGTTTATGGTTGCTCATTTAATATCATATAGGAGACAGAATGCTTGTAGTGAGTCTGATGGGACTTGGAGCCCCTTGAAGGGAGTGATTTGATTGGATAACTGCGAATCAGTACTTCAGTTGTGATTATTTTTTTTTTTATTTCAACAGAAATCTCATCATTCTAAAACAAGTTTTGATAGATACATTTGAGTAGATTCTGTGCAGACTGCCTTAACTGTGTTTATTGCTTTCGAGTTCTTCAGTGTAGAGATAACTTTTTGGAGTGTTCACTGTATTTAATATTGAAATAAGAAGAATCTAAAACCATTTTGTTTTGAACAAGTCTGGATTATAGTTTGTCATGGACTTATGAAGTTGTCTTTTTCTAAGGGTTAATTCTACTTGGTGAGTAAGAACCTAAAGCAAAAAGATACTATGTTCAGGTTTTAATTGTTTTTCAGGATAGACAAACTTAAGGTGTCCATTCAGATAGAAATATGCAGAAAATGTACACATTTCATAATAGAATGAAGTTCTTGTCACGGTGTTGTTGCTTTGCAGTCTTTTCTATATGTGCAGATTCCTTTATCTGCAGTTAACATTCACAGAAACTGAAAATAGACAAGATGGCCAAAATAAAATTAGTAAATTCAAGTATATTGAAGGAAAGGGAAAGAAGGGATAGGACCATGTTTGTCAGTAAACTGCACGTTGGATGTTCTGTGGCATATGCTGAGGAAAATAAACAAGAAGACGTAGGATGTATAAGATGTGAGGGAAGCATTATGGCAGCTTATCAAATAACTTGACTTTGTTATTTCTGCACTGGGAATGCTGCTGTATGTTTTGTGTGAATGTATAGTGCAAAAATATTCCCGTTGAAAGGCTTATTCTTTAACATTTGGCAGGTTCCTCTGTATTGATGAACTTAAAAATGCTTAATAATAATTTACCCAGTATCAGTTTTAAGATATACCCTAATGCTCCTTGTCTGTGGTTTGTTTTAGTTTCTTTGGTTGGTTTTATTCTTCTCACCAACCTCTTCCCCTTGGTTTAAACATATTTCCCTTGGTTGTTCTGGTAGAGCAGGCTGCAGTGGCTTAAGATTGTAAAACAGATGTCATCTTACCAATTTCATGTTAAGACTTCTGGGGGCTTGTTTCACCTACTTTTTTAATTGTGTTCTGAGGCTTTTGGTCCTTTCTTTTGAATAAGGATATAATTTGCCATAAAAGGAAATGATTTTTAATTACCAAAGAAAATCTCCCTGTTTTGGAAAAGTAGCGTAGGTAGGATTTAAGGGAAAATGAGAATTGGAAAGAGAGTATGGGTTATGAACACTTAATTCAGAGCAGTATATTAGTTGGTCAAAAGACAGTCATTTATTAGAAATAATTAATACAGCTTCCTGACTCAACAGTGTGTGAGTGCAGAAGATTCATTTGTAATTGCTATCCTTTTTGACTTTTAGGATATTGTGTGTGTGTGTGTATATATATATATATAGTATATATACCAGAGGGGGCTGGTCAGTATCTAGCCTTGAGTGTATTTCAAAATCAATTTCATTTTGTGGAAGTTGAATGGATTACACTGAATTGAAACAAGTATATGAGAAAAACCTGACTTCTACTTTTTTTTTTTCTAGTTGCTGTTTTGTGTTCATTAATTTAATGAAGTGTTGTTTTAGCATTTCTGAACCATATCTATCATTTGTAGGAGCAATAATTGTTCTTTTTGATAAAATTTAAAATTTTGTGAAACGACTTTGAAACAGCAAGAGAATTTGACATCTTATACTTGATTCAAAGATTTTCAGTGTGGAAAAAGAAATTAGGATTTGGAGAAGTTGGGGAATAGAAAGTTATTACATATAAGTGTTTCTTACATGTAATACCAGTTTAAATGATTAGTTGCAGGATATCTGAAGTAGAATATCTATACTGATTTAAAATGAAACTGGTATAACATATGTTAAATTTGGTTGCACTTAGTCCATTTAGATTTTTCTGGAAGAAGTGATTAAATAAAGTGACTTTTTTACACATACACACACAGGACTCTCCATGAGCAGCCTGTTGAAAATCAGTATTTAGTATTTGCTTGAATTCAAAATGGCATTGTATAGTTTGCTTACAAAAGGCAATAAGTGTGTCAGGAACCAGTCTGGATTGAATATGAATATAAATTCCAGTATGAATTCTAGTATTGTAACTCCACACTCCACAGCATATGCTTATGTTTACTGCATTCACAAATGCACATATAAGTGTTAAAAATAACAAAACAAATTTGAAAATTATTTTAAAGGATTACTTAAATACAGAATTAAAAGAATTCTAGAGTTGTTTTTTCCCTGATGATTGTGTTGTGTCCATATGTGTGAGCTTTAGGATCTCCAGTGATACATACTGGTAGATGATACTGTGTAAATATGAGGGGACTGAACCCTGAACTTTTACACACTTTCATTGTTCTGCCAGATTTCTGGGAATATGCAATGCAGTAAGGATTTGAGAAGTTGCTATTAAGTACTTTTAGGAAGCAGTTTGACATTTCTGAATTTTTGTTTTAGAGTTCTGGTGCCTTGGTAAAATTTTTCATTACAAAAAATGAAATCACTCAACCTCTGTTTCCATCAAAAAATCCACAGGTGACATGGTCTTTTACTTCCAGTGTAGTTAATTTATTTTCTTGGATTTAGGTTATACCAACTGTCAGTTGGCTTTTTCTGCTTAAAAGATCTCAGTATCCTGACATCTCTTTAGAGAAACTGATTTTAGAACGGTTACATTCTTGTAAATTTCTTAATGGAAATAGTTTTCAGGCATCTGGGCTTTTCATTGTGCTTCTACTGAACAAAGTAATTTTAAATGGCTTCTCTGTTTCTTTTAGTAATGCCATATCCTAAAGTATTGTATTCTTCTGGTTTTTGTAAACATCTTGAAAAATTTGTTCCGTAAGAAAGAATGTCTTATGTAATCTTAATGTGGGATCAGTGAAAAACCTGTCCCTTTCGAGACAGGTGTACACAAGAGTGTACAAACATGTGACTTGACATGGTGGTGCTGTAATACGCTCAACTAAAGGCTTTTATTAGTATCTTTCACAATACACATCAGTTTTTTTAAGTTTTGCATGCTTTGGGGAGTNTTTCTACTTTTGTTTGGAGTTCTGAGGTTATTTTTTGGTTTTTTGGGTGGTTTTTTTTTTTGGGTTTTTTTTTTTTTGGTTTTTTTTTTTTTTGGTTTTTTTGGTTTTTTTTTTTGCAATGGGAGCAGCTGGAGATACACTGATATCAGAAATCAGAGTACAGTTGTAGAGTAATTCCCAGCAAGACTTTTAAGGCAAGAATTTACTACTTTTCTTCCCTCTCATTGGTGAACTCAGTTTTGTCAGCGCATATACTGAAATTGAAATCATGCAGAGGAATGTAGCGTGGTCCCTGAACAAGAATCATGTGTGAATTTAAGGACTGGTTCTCTATTGCAGTGTAGCTAAGAAGAAAATAACTGAATGCTGCCTTTGAAGAACTGAATCCTGTCACTACTTCTGCTACCACTCTTGTTGACTCAAATTTTTATATACATTCATAATTATTTTTTTTTGGTGTTGAGTGTGGAGCCTGACTTGCATGTATATTATCTACTATTCTTGCAGTGGAAGTCAATAGAAGATCTGTTTAAAACAAGTAATGATCTACATAAACGCATATATTAGCTATTCTTAAAAACCTGTGTCTTGATCTAGAAATAAAAAGTTGCAAATATCATTATGTAACTTGTTTCCTCTTAGCACAATGGAGATGACACTTTTGCTTTGCTATACAGGTTACTATAACATAAAGAAATGTTTGCGAAGGATCAAAATGCTGTAGTGTTTATTCAAATCTTGATGAAGAAACAAATATGTTTGGTTTTGAAACTAAAATGATAGGAAACAGTAAAGTTGCAAGGTGTTTCAGTAGACAGTAATGGTAAAAGAAAATATTGACTAGTTAATCATTAGTAAATTATCGTGTATTTCTGCATTAATGTGTAGTTCCTGAGACTGGCAGTCGCAAGGGCTTTTTTTAATTGAGAAAATGGAAAATACCAGCGTTACGTTCTTTTGGAGTATCTTCATCCCAGGTAAAACATTTGTCCGTACAGATGTCTGTCACCCTAAGTAAAACTTGGGAGTGACTGACAAGATTTTCAATGTCATTCTCTTTGGAAGCCCTGGGATTTCTGTTATTCCAGGGGCTTGCTGACAAGCAATTGGTAGGGCACCCAATTTCATCAGTATTATAACACTGTAAATGAGGTGCTTCCTAATGACTCAAGTCAAAATTGACAGTCCTTAGTTTTGAGTGCTTTTGCAGCTTGAATTGACATCTACTGAAATGTCATATGACATAATTTTTGCTAGTGTAGAAGTGAGAAACCTTCTTACTAAATGACTTTCCTTTGCTCCCTTTCCATCATTTTTTCTATTAAAATACTTGTTTTCTGAAATGTGTAATTGTGGATCAGTGGTGAGTTTCATCTCCTGCTTTGCCCAGTCTACATCTGCAGTTAATACATACTAGACACTTCTTTTCAAAACATTATTTGAGAAGAAAGTTTCTCTCCATAGAGCTGTAGCATCTTAGTCTATATTGGTTTGGTTTTGTGTGTTCTTAATCATGTTGCTTTGGACAGTTCAATATTTTTAACCACCAGCGCTGCCAATGTTGTATTGCTGGTAGTCTACCAGTGTTGATTCATCATATGCAGCAAAATAGCATAGAAAGCCAGGGGTAGCCAGTTATATCTAGCTGGTGTGTTAGATTTTCTTTCTTGAAATTATGTTTCGTATTAAGCCTTTTTAGTTCTTGCCTATACTTGTATTGATCATAGCATAATGGACTTCTGTGTCTAATAGACAGGTATGGTCACAATTTTTCCAGTTACACAACTCTGCCTTTGGTAATTAAAAAAAAATTATTTTCCATTCATAATCTGGGTTTTCCTGCCTCATTTTTACATCCAGTTATTAATATTGTAGCTTCCTAGTTAGTTTAAGGAGTTCTTTAAGGTATTATGGAGTCTTTATTTGTGATATCTAGGTCAGATGCATAGGAGGTACAGCTGCTTTTGCATGCTTGGTATAGCACATGTGCAGAGGACTGATACTGGAACAGTTCTTCTGTAAGGAAGTTTATGGCCAGAGGCTGTTGACAAACACTTTTGGTAGGGCATTCCGTGTTTCCCATCCATCAGGATGCAGGCACTGTGGGTAAGGGATTGTGCATGGCACATAACATGGTGTTTCAGCAGAGATAGCTAGGTATTTCACATAGTCATGTCAAAGGCTAGTTGTTTGCCTTGTGATGGGGGAAAAAGAGGGTAAAGGACCAATAGATAAGATGGTGGTGATTGAGTGACATTGACCTCACCTGCATCCTGGTTTTTGTTAACCGCTGTCAAAAAGAGATTATTGTAAAAACCACTGTAGGCTCTTTGTCACATGATGGCTAGATTATTATTGAATAATATTATTTAGCAGTGCTAACTTGGTAGTTGCTTTCTGTATTGCATGCTGACTTTTTCAGGTTTTTTACTCCTTTTCAGTGTTCCAGGATCCTTGATTGTATTAGTTGTAGGTAGCTTTGAGCAGTTCAGAAAGACTCATCCCGAAAGGATTTGGTGCAAATAAAAGAATTTTCTGAAACGATTCCAAATGCTTCTTGTCTACTATTTGGAGTTTGTTAAGCTTTATTAGTGGAAGAGGCAAGTCCAAAATTGAGTCCATAGTTGCCTTTAACTAGCTTATCCTTTGGTGCTAACTTAAAACAATCAATAAAGCTGTTTTTAACAGAGCTGCTTATTAAGCTAAATACTGCATTGAAGAACCAGACTGTTTCCTGTGTGTGGTTGGCCAAGTACTTTTGTAGTGCAGCAGTTGCTCTGTGTATACTTGAATTTTCTTAGAATGTTAGAAAAAAAAATTATGGAGTGTCATATTTAAAATTGTTTGTAAAATGGTCCTGCAAAACCCTGGGAGGGTTTCTTTTGTTGACGCATGTAATGATTTTGGTAGGTTTAGCCTGAAGTATTAAGCATCATACATATTATACAAGACTCCACAGCTGAGTGGAGTGTTTCTTTATTGCACTTTTTTTTTGTAAGTTAATTCTGGAGCATAATGTTCTGTTCTTAGAATTCCTTTCAGATTTTTTTTTTTTTGGATTTGACTGCCACCTGCTGTTGTGCTTAGTAGAGCTAAAGATACAAGGTGTAGAGGAACAAATGATGTCTTTCTCCCAACTGTTATCTCTCATATTTGTTCTCAGTGGAACTCTATATTCTTCACTATTTGATGGTCTATCTGGCCCCATCTTTCACTTAGAGAAGCTTTACTTCTCTCCTATAGGGAATGACATGATATGGTTGCCAATTTGAAAGAGCCATTCTTTAAGCATTTCTTTCAGGGAGAAAATTGTATACTGCAGCCTTTTCCTCAGTAAAAGTGCAGCTGACAGAAGAAGACCTGCAGAAATTGCTGTTATCACAGAATAGCTCTTTCTAGAAAAGCACCTATCACGGTGGATGCATTCAGATCAAGAAGAGATATCTCGTGTATATGAATATATAAAGGAGAGTAGAAAGCATAATGTGCAGGCAGAAGGCAAAGAGAAATTGAAGGAGAGAAGTGAGTGAATATAGTGTATATTTGTTCTCTGCTTTAAATTATTTGCATGGTGTAATAATGATGTACAAGTTCCTTTCAGATTAATTTAGAGTAGTAATTTAGAGTGCTGTTAAAGATCAAACTATACCAAGACTTAAGATTCCCTCCAAAACATAAAATGAAGGCTTAAATTGGCAAGAAGTCTAAGACTATTTAGAAATGCAACAGCACAGTAAAATCATTAAAACAAATGTCTGTCATAGAGTTATGGTGGGGAAATAAAGTAAGAGAAAAGCTAACTTATAAATTTCAGTTAATTTTGACATGGCAAAATCCTGTATTACCTTATTTACAGTGAGAAATAGTGCATGTAGGCACTCAGCACCTGTGAAATGAGATACAAAAATACATTTTGCTTTGAGCATACATATGGCATTTAATCTGTGATATGTCTAGTATGAGATTATAGCTTTAGGAGTTTCTTGTAAAATGGTTATGAGAGCTGGCAAGTATCACAGAATTGTATAATTGTTTAGGTTGGAAAAAGACCTCTAAGAGTCCAACCATTAACCTAGCACTGCCAAGCTCACCGCTAAACCATGCCCCTAAGTGCCACATCTACAAATCTTTTGAATATCTCCAGGGATGGTGGCTCAACTACTTTGCTGAGGAACAATTTTTTCTGTGACATTTTTCCTAATACCCACCCTAATCCTCCCCTGTTGCAACTTGAAGCCATTTCATTTTGTTCTGTCACTTGTTACATGTGAAGAGAGACCGACCCACCCCTTGCTACACCCTCCTTTCAGGCAGCTGTAGAGTGTGATAAGGTCTCTCCTGAGCTCCTTTTCTCCAGGCTGAACAATCCCAGCTCCCTCAGCTGCTTCTTGTCAGACTTCTCCAGATCTTTCACCAGATCCATTGTTCTTCTCTGGACACGGTCCAGCACCTCTGTGTTTTTCTTGAATTGAGGGTCCCAAAACTGAACACAGGACTTGAGGTGTGGCCTCACCAGGTACAGGGGGACAGTCAATGCCCTGGNACCAGGGCTGAGTACAGGGGGACAGTCAATGCCTTGGTCCTGCTGGCCACACTGTTGCTGGTACAGGCCGGGATGCCATTGGCCTTCTTGGCCACCTGGGCACACGCTGAGTATTGTTCAGCCAAATATCATGCAGCAGCCCAAGCTCCCTTTTCCACTGGGCAGCTTTCCAGCCACTCTGCCCACAGCCTGTAGTGCTCCATGGGATTGTGACTCAAGTTCACGCACTTGGCCTTGTAGAACATCGTAAAATTTGCCTTGGCCCATCAATCCAGCCAGTCCAGATTGCTTTGCAGAGCCTTCTTTCCCTCCCGCAGATCAACATTCCTGCCCAGCTTGTCTGCAGACTGAGGGTGCACTTGATCCCCTTGTCTAGGCTGTCAGTAAAGCTAGTAAATGGGGTTGCCCCATTACTGTGTTGTGGGCAACTTAGTCGTGACCAGCCACTAGCTGGGTGTAACTCTTCACCACCACTCTCTGGCCATTCACCCTCTAAACAGTTTTTTCCCAGTAAATACTGCACCCATCCAAGCTATGAGCACCTAGTTTTTCAGGAAATGCTGTGGGAAATGGCGTTAAAGGCTTTACAAAAATCCAGGTAGACCACATCAACAGCCTTTCCCTTTTTTATTAAGAAGGTAATCTTGTCGTAGAAAGCAGGACCTGCCTTCACAAGCCAGTGCTGACTGGCCTGATCCCCTGGTTGTCCTGCACATGCCCTATGATGGCATTCAAGATGATCTGCTCCATGACCTTCCAGGGTCAGGCTGGCAGGGCTGACTGGAGTTCCCTGACTACTCCTTCTGACCCTTCATGCAGATGGGTACCACATTTTTTTTACTAGTAGTCGTCTGGTACCTCCCTGGTTAGCCAGGATTGCTGGTAAGTGGTTGAAAGTGGCTCATGTGGGCCTACAGACCTGTGTGTGTCTGAGAGATGTAGCAGATCACTGACCATTTCCCCTTGGATTATGGGTGCTTCATTGTGCTCCCTATGTCTGTTTTCTAGTTTAGGGGAATAGATACCCAGAGAACAGCTGGTCTTGCTGTTAAAGACTGAGGCAAAGAAGGCATTAAGGAGCTCAACCTTTTCCTCATCCTTTGTCACTGTTTCCCTCCTCATCCAGTAAAGGGTGGAGATTGTCTTTAGCCTTCCTTTTCTTGATAATGTATTTATTATCTTTTATGCCAGTAGTCAGATTAAGTTCTAGTTGGTCTTCAGTCCTTCTGATTTTTTTCCCTGCAAACCCTCATGTTGTCCCTGTAGTCCTGAGTTGCCTGCCCCTTCTTCTAAAAGCCTTAAATTCTCCTTTTTCTACTGAGTTCCAGTCGAAGCTCTCAGCTCTCTGTTCAGCCACGTCAGTGTTTCTCACTGCTGGCTTGTGTTTCAGCTCATAGGGCTGACCTGCTCCTGTGCTTTTAAGATTTCCTTGAAGAATGTCCAGCCTTGCTGGACTGCTTCCCAAGAGAGTCTGTCAGCCAAGCCTCTTGACACCATCTCTCTGAAAGTCCAGGACAGCAGTTTTGCTGATGACCTTGCTTGTTTCTCTGAGAATTGAAAACTATCATTTCACATTTGCTCTGCCCAAAACAGCCTCCAGTCATCACATGTGTGAACATTCTCTGTTCACAAATAACAGGTCCAGTGGGGCGTCTTCCCTAGTAGACTCCTTCACTGGCTGTGTCAGGCAGTTGCCTTCCATATGTTCCAGGAACATTCTGGACCAGTTCCTCTCTGCTGTATTGTGTTTTCAGCAGACATCTGGTGAGTTGGAGTCCACTATGAGAATGAGGGCTAGTGATTGTGTGACTTCTCCCAAATGCTTATAGACTGTTCTGCTTTCCTTTTCATCCTGAGTGGGTGATCTTCAACAGACTCCCACCTGTTTTGCCTTTTTGGACTTTCCCCTGAGTTTTACCCTTAAACAACCATGTTGTCATTACATCCTAGACAATCAAAACAATCCCTAACATATGGCGCTATCCCACCACCTTTCTTTCCTTGGGTGTTCCTTCTGAAGAGTTTATAGCCGTCCATTGCAGTGCTCTGGTTGTCCATGCTATCTCATGTCTACATGGTGGCAACTGTGTCATAGTTTTACTGCTGCACCTTTCAGCTGCTCCTGGTTGTTGCCTGTGTTTTGTACATTAGTGTAGAGGCACTTCAGCTGGTCTATTGATCTCACCAGCTTCTTGGGGGAGCAAGCCTTAAGTCTTACATGACCATTTTCATGTAAGTTGCTTCCATGTTTTCTAACACATAATAACCCTCGTGTCTTTACTGCTGCATGGATCTCCATTCCCTACCTCCACTGAGGCAACAGACCAAAGGACCTTTCTAGCATGCTGTCCACCAAACAGTGGTGTGCTGTCCCCAAGAAAAATTCTAGTGAACCTGGGTTTATCCCTTTCCCCCTTCAAATCTAATTTAGTCTTTCACTGAGCCCTGCTAACTCCTGTGCAAAGATCCTTTTACTCCACTGTATCAGGTGTGCCCTGTCTGTTGCCAGCAGGCCTGGTTTCTTATAAACCAACCCATGATTGAAAAACCTCTAAAGATAATCTGAGAACCCTCTACCTTGGTCAGGAACATCTTTCACTAGATGGGTTGTTTAAAGCCCTATCCCACCTGGTCTTGAATATTTTCAGTGATGGGGCATCTGCAAGTTCCCTGGGCAACCTGTTCCAGTGGATCAAGAACTTGGTGATGGCTTTAAGCAAACTGAAGATTGTAGCCACTGCCTGATTGATGCCTGTATTGGATCAAGAAACTGCATTTTCTTTTTAAATTTTTTAAAAAAATATTTTCTGAATTTTCCTTCTTAAAAACTAATACTATGAAAGAAAAGCAGTTGGTGCATGTAAGATGAGAGATAGCAGTTGGTGCATGTAAGATGAGAGATAGCAGAATGGATGTTTTTTATAAAATTTATCAAGTTCACCTGTTATTCTTCAATAGTTTTTACATGTACTTTATAGTAAAAATGTCCTTTTTTAAATAAAAATCCTTCTCTATTCTTTTCTGTTGCTCGTATTGGCATGTGTTAATTAATAGAAATAGTGAGTAAACACTATTTACAGTACCATATGAGTGATATAAGGTTAATGCATTGTTGTGCAGCTGCAGTGCTGAATAAGACATGGTTTATGTGGTATTAATAAGTGAACTAACCTTGGAAATTAAAAGAGCCCTCAAACCCAGAAAAAAACCCATGTACTAAAAATGAAGGTGTAGGATTATCCATATTATTTTTAGGAATAGTTATGTAAACTCTACATTTTGTAATTCCAGACCTCTTCTGTTGGATAGCTATTTTATTTTGAAGATGTAGAAAACAACTCCAGAAATTAAAAACTGGAATGCTCTTTCTTTAAGATGTGACTTCGCATGGATATTAGTCTGTGCTACTGCTTTTTGTTAATATGAGCTTCAGTTCAAAAGAACATATAATGCTCATTTAATAAATTCTACCATCTTTTTTTTGGCATCTTAAAATGCACTCATGTTTAACAGATTCTCAACATAGCACGCGAAATAGCAGTATTTGGACACCAGCTGAAAAAATAGGTGGAATACCTTATGAGGGAGGAACATGCATCATTCTTTTGTTTAACAACTTGCTTCAAGAGATTTTATTTTTGGGGGTACATTTGTGTCGGAACTTTTTTTAAATTTTCATCTGCTCAACAGATTCTGAAGGAAGTGGTCATGGGAGTGAAGATGCATCTAAGGACAGTGGTGAAGGTTCCTGTACTGAATCAGAAGAAAATATCTTGGAGGAGGAACCGGCAGAAGAGAAAGTAGAAGAGCAACAGCCAAAAACTGCTACTGAAGAAGAGGTGCCAACAGCAGACAAAGAGGTAATTAAAACTGAAAAGAAAGAGCAAGAAGATGAAGAAGAAAAGCCAAAAAAGAAGAAAGAGAAGGAGAAAGCAGCTGAACCTGATGCCGTGGCTGATGAGCAAACAAATGAACCAAAAAAATGGAATTTGCGCAGGAACCGACCTCTGCTGGATTTTGTATCGATGGAAGAACTAAATGATATGGATGACTACGATAGTGAAGACGACAATGACTGGCGGCCTACTGCTGAGAAAAAAAAAGGAAAGAATGCGCTGCGAAAAGAGGGGAGCGATGGAGATAATGAAGATGATGAGGATGATGGGAGTGGAAGTGATGAGGATGACAATGATGAGGAAGGTAATGAAGAAGATAATAGCAGCACCGCGAGCGATGGAGGATCCAAGAAGAAGAAGAGTAAAGTTCTTAACAGGAATAATGCAGATGATGAGGAATTGACAAATGATAGCCTGGCTCTTTCACAAAGCAAGAGTAATGAGGTAGTGCAACCAACTTTCTATAATATATCTGTTAACAAGTGGAAACTACACCCCAGTAGCTATTCTGTTAATATTAAAAGTTAAACTGATTGGCTGGAGTTGTGTTTACACAATAATAAGTGAATAAGTGAAGCAGGAAAAATTATGCTAAATAGGCACTGCATATTAAATAACCTTACTTGGACCGTTTCACCAATCTAATGTCACTAAAGTCAATAGAGAGATTTCTCTTGGCTTTAAGGAAATTGGATTTAGTTCTAAAACAAATAGGAGGTCCGGTATGCAAACCAACATGTTAGTGAGACTTCCAGTTCTGTTTTAGTATAAATGTTGTATACTTGTAATGTTCTGAAGGTTAAATGCATCTGTGATATAATCATAAAATAGATAAATGAGACATTACTCTTTGCCCTTCTTTGTGACAAACATCAGTCTGAACACAAAGTTCACTTATAGAAGAATTCTAAGTAAAGAAATGTGCACATTAGGTTTAAAATCAAATAGAATAATTATGATAATTTATGTTGGATTTGCTTGTAATAGTCACAAATGAGCTAATTTCTTTAGCATACTAAGAGCATTTGGGTACTATGATGATTACATTAAGTATCTTCTGATTTCAGAATGTGAAAATTATA
>VZTN01015694.1:111384-128775 GCA_013400515.1 Erpornis zantholeuca | reverse complement strand
CTTTGGTACCTTTCCCTTTGTGGACCCATCCTTGCACAACCCAGGCTACAATAAACATCTGCCTTGGAAACCCACAAAGGCCCTTCCCTGTTCTTTACCAGCGACAAAGCTAAGCAGCAATCCAGTGTGTGCATGTGTGTGAGTATAGCTCTAAGTGCATGCAGCACTTACTGAACAGCCACAAACAGGAGAGGTTTCTAGACTTTTTTGAGTACATTCAATATAATTTTGAGTAAGATATTCTCTAATTTGTTGGTAAAATTTGTGTTGTGGCTCAGGTAAACCACTTATAGTTACAGTTCTTCCCATTGCCTGAGGAGAAACAGCAAACAGTGGCAACACAAGAAACCCAGGGAGTAATGATTCACTAAACACTAAATTGAGGACAGGGGCCCTTCCCCCCAAATCCCCTCAAAACTCACAAAACACCAATCCTCGACTGTTCCATTGAGGCAAATTCCTCTGCTCTCCAAAACTTTGGCTGTTCCTCTGTGGCAGTTATAAGACCCTATGCTAGGGGCTGATCCACAAAAAGACTCCATATTCACAATTCTTCAGAATCAGAAGGCTTAGGTTTATTATTACAAAAGCAAGCCAGCTAGCAAGGTACAAAAGCAAAGAACAAAAAGCTTTTCTCTCTCTCCAGCCATGTCTGCTGAGAGATTGTGTCTGTCCCTCCATGAACAGAGCAGTGTACCAAAACAGAATCCAAGATAAAGACTCCCATTGGACAAGGAAAGATACCTTTTTCAAACCATCTTTTCATGTTTATATTCTCTATCAGAAACCTCCTTGAGAACATGAAATGTTTACAGGATTGTTCTCTTTAGAAAGTAAGAAGTTTTCTCTTAAGAAGAAAGTGCCTTTTCAGGCCTGCCGCTGTATTTCTCTAAGATCCACTAAATGTCAACCCCACATTACTCTGCTCAGGGTCACTCTATTAAGATGTTGAGCTCTCTCCGGGGTGATGGCGACTGCAACCCTCAGATTGAGCCCTGCAGTGAGACACTTCCAGGGATGACTGCTAACTTGCCCACCTTCTCCACCAGCTGTCTGCAAGCTTCCTGTTCCCAGAGCGAGCCGCCTGGGCAGAGCTTGTCCTTACTGGTGCTGCACCAGGGTGTGGTGGAGGTGGCCAGGGAGAGTGAGAGACAGAGCGAAAAATGCCGTGACAGGCTGAGAGAGAGAGAGAGAAGGGGAGGTGGGGCGCAGGCCTTGCCCGCTGGCTCCCCCTGTGTGGGCGCGCTGCAACACTAAATTATTTACTGCCCTGTCTTGGGTGACTTTATGGTGCTGTATCCCCTATTGTCTGCTCTATGCCAGACATGAATCCTGTGCCTTTCTTTGCCTTTAAGCTGGGTCTGAGAGAAAGAGTGGGGGAAGTCCAGTGAATTTTTCAGCATGGTTTGTGCTCAAGGACTCACAGACTCCCCTGCATTCTCACTGCTACTGCAGAGCCAAGGAAGCACCTTCCTGCTCTTAGCCAGCTCTCGGCTCTCTTTCTCAGGAGAGAGACGGAGACTTAAAATTCTTTGCTTTTTAGCTAGCCTGCCAGCTGAGGCAAGGAAGTTTTCCTGTGACTGTGGCTTCTTCTTCTTCTCATGGAACTGTTCAGCAACAGCAGAACATCACCGGGAGGCCCCACACCACGGCCTGGAGGGGCCCATGCTGCACCCCAGCTCCGGAGAGAGCAGAGCCACACCTACAGACAGGACTCTGAGTCTGCCAGGTCTTCTCCACAGCGAGAGGTTTCATTATTTAACATTATTCATTCTCTCATGCCTTCCTGCACACTCCTTGTTAAATAAACAGCATTTTTTCACTTTCCTCCAAGAAAATTCTTTCCAAACCTGGTGGGGGAGGGGCTGCTGAAATCTGCCTTCTATTAGAGTATGTTTGTTAGGACGTTTCCTCCCAAATTGTGTCAAACCAAGACATGCCCCCTTCAAACAATACCCATGTAGAAAGGGATGAACTTCCTTGTTTTCTTATGAATTAAAAGTTGCTATGATCTGTTCAAGGCTTCACTATGACCCTTTGCTTATGTCCACCTGGGTCATGGTGCAACTAGTTGAGATGCCAGTGTCATTGAAAGCAGCACTGAGTAATAAACACTTGGGCACCCACCTTGTGCTGAGTCCCCCATAACTGCGGTTGGACTGATCTAGAAGTGCAAAAGATGGGCCATTCCCTTGGTGTAACTTGGACTATCAACCCAACCCCATTGATATCTTAGCCTTTGAATGACAGTGTCAGAGACTTAAAATAGTTAATGCCTCAAACATTGATACAAAGTTTTGCTCATTATAAAGAAGCTACAACCAAAGAAATTTCCCTGAGGACTGAGACTTTGAACTGGAAAGTCAAACTGCTGATTAGATAAAGGTGAACCCATTGTTCAATCATCTCAGGCAGAGGGAAAGGTTTGCATGAACCAAAAAGCCAAAGCCACCAGCTGTGCTGAGGATCATCCCCAGCTGAGTTTGGGGTGGGGGCAGAGCACAGCTCACAGAAGCCAGGTTTGGGGTGGGGGCAGAGCACAGCTCACAGAAGCCAGGTTTGGGGTGGGGGCAGAGCACAGCTCACAGAAGCCAGGGTTACACAGACTCCCCCCCAGCCGAGGGGGGAAGAGGAGGTTTCGGGTGTGTGGTCAGAGGCACTGAACACCCATCCTCCCTTACACAAACTGGCCCAGCTGTGGAACCCCAACCCCACAGGCCACATCCATGGGACTTGCACGTGAGAGGCAGCTGAGGGGGAGTCACAATCCATCAAAGAGCCCCAAAGTGCTGGGCCTTGCACCCCAGGGCTGCATGTGATGCAACAGAGCCAGAGTCTGCTGTAAGAGACTGTCCTCCTCCCCCCCAGAGGGACCTGCCTGGACATTGCCACCAGGCTAGAGGGGATACAAACCCATGGGATTCTATGCCTTTAGGGGAACCCTCACCACCAAGAAGAGCAGCTGGAGGGGATCAAAGAACATCACTGGGATCCATGGAGTGGTGATATTTTCCTCATTCTGTCCCTGTCACTCTTTCTGTCTCCCTCACCTATTTTCTACTCCTTTTCTCTTTGTCTCACATTTACTATACAATAAAATCCATATTATTATCACTAACATATGATCTCATTTGCACGTTAATTTGAGGAATTTCTAAAGAACCTTAATAATAATTGGATCATAACAGCGGGTTGCAAGCATTTAAATTAAATTGTATTATCATCTCTTTTGAAAACAGTAAACCCTAAATAAGAAAAATGAAAAGCTGTAAAATGTTAGCCCATCCATTTTATGATATTGACATAATATTTTCTTAGGACTCTAAAAATGCTGTGAAGTCATAAATTAAGCAAGAGCAGTCTAAAGGAATGATACACACCTATTAAATACACACAGTTAAAAATGTTCAGGTTTACAGACTTAATGGCACAGTATATTAAACTACTTTTCTTCCACCCCATAAGCCTATGGACAACATATCGAGCAGACCTCTATATGAAAAATGAATTGCATGCTTTCTGAAATCTTAAAGCATATTGTTGATTCAATCTGTGGTGAAAGAAAAATTCTGATTTTCATTGTGTCTGTAATTTTAGGCAAGATTTTTCTGAGATTCAGCTCACCACTTTGTCTATGTGTCACAGCTTTATTGATAGCTTTCACTTGTCAGCCTCCAGATATGAGCATTGCACATGCTAAATTCTGAGAAGTGTGTTTTGTGAAGACTTATTGCAGATGTTGTCATAGGTCTCAGTAGTCTATCTAATTTTCTTCACTTTAATAGTTTGATAGAATCATAGATATGTTTTATTGTGAAGCCTGAACCTAGCTCTAAAATTTCTGCATCATCTTGACAGAGAAAATGTTTTAAGTGTCTTAATGGATCATCCTTAGTTGCTCCTTCCTTAAAAATCTGTGATCTCACCTACAGTGAAAAGGGTACTGATTCTGGGAATTGTGCCATTTCCTCTCTCTGTCCTTTTCTTTAAGATCTGCGAACATGTGAACATCTTTTGTGTTTATCTTCCAAGAATATGTGCCAATCTATCTTGTTCTTTAATGTATCAAGCTTTTTTTCATGGACCTAAACTTGTGTTAAATTTTAATGATCTCTCCTGTGTTGATTTTTTCCTTAATTCTAATTATCTATACCAACAGGGATGTTTGAGGATATATCCTATCCTACCCTTTCAGTGTTTCAATTTTAAGCCTTAACCACATCTGAAATCTCTCCATTTGCACCAACAACAGAGGTGGTCTGTCTGAGGACTGAAAACCCATCTGGCCAGGAACATATATTTACTGGGTCTACCAGGGTATGTGCGAGACAGTAGTTACTCTGGCTGAAAATTACAGGAAACAGTGGAATAAAGGAACAGAGAGAAATTTAAATATGAAGCTCTAAAGGTATATCTGTACTCTGTGCATATCTTATGGCTTCAGTAAGACTCTATAACATCTATATATATATGTCTCTAAATGAAGTGTAAGGCAGTTTGAGCAGACTGTAAAGACAAAGAATTTGCACAGCTCTTCATAGAAGAATTTTTGGATGCTAACTTATTGGTTGGAAAATGCTTCAGTGAATGTCTGGGTATTACTCTTGTTTATAGCCAGGGAGTTCTCATATTTTGTTGTGCAGATATCTTCTCTTTCTTGTGTACCAGGTAGACACCTAAGTTATACTTTGATTTCTTCCAATGAAAATAGCAGAGCCCTGACACACCAGAATAGCTCTGGTTCCAAAATACAAAAGATGGAATTTACAACTAGCTCTGCAAATTCACCCTAGATTTTTTACATTGCTTTCAGGCCGGGTTTTACAAGAGAAGCCATGCTTATATTGTTTTGTATTTGAATTACACATGTAAATATTTTTTTTGGGGGGGTAAAAAAGGATATTTATCTCAATGATATTGATTTTTGCCTATATCTTATATAAATTTTCTTATCCAAAATATGTGGGCAAGGGATGGGATAATATAATCTAAAAGTAAAATTAAAAAGAATGCCCAGTAACAATCTAAGCAAAAGGAGAGTGGAAATTCTGTGTATTGAATGAAATTAAACTGTATTTCCGACAGTTGTTCTGACTGAATATCTCTGCTTCTTCTTTTGTGTTTCTACCTAAAAAAGGTAAAGGTCTCCTTTCTTTAAGGAATAGCTGGTCTAATGCAAAATTTTCACAAGTTATAGTTGACAGAAGAATGCTTTTGTCAAATCCAGAAGTTAAGTGGGAACAGGAAACAAATGCGATCAATTACTTTATGCCACATGTATGTTATTATTTTCTCCCCTGTAGGTTTTTTTTTTTGTTTGTGTGTGTTTTTTATATGTGGGTACCTTTAATAGAAATGCTTGCACTGCAGGTAATGTAACATCAAACACATCAAGATGGCCTTACATTCAGATGGTGGTACTCTCTCTTCTATTACTATGAGTAAAGGATTTCATTTATCTGATGCCAGTCACTAATTTGCTTCTTAATCCCTCCTCATTCTTCTGTGGTGGGATTTTTTACAGCTTCTTTATGGAATATTGGTCAATGAAGAAATGCTAGTTCAATCTGTTACAATGTACATTTCACACCTTAAATTTCAAATACCTTGCTTTATATTGACCTGAAAAGACTTTTCCTTAACCATGTACAACTGAGAATAGCCACATTTGAAAATGTTGTGTTTTATATTCTGTTGATATTAAAAAGAGGGCTGAAGGGAAGGACCTCAAAAAGTAATGTAACTACTTTCATAAGTACTGCTTAAAATGAAAATACAATTTAAAATAATTGTGAACAACAAAACTAAGAAGACATTTTCTTTTACAAATATTACATTAAATGTGACTTTTCACCTGAATTTTAAGAAGACAGATATTTTGAATATTCTAAATATGAGCGGCAGTATGTTTCTTTCTTTAGACTGTACATTTGCAGGATGTCCCTTGTTAAGTGAACATTTCAGTTCTTTTTTAGCTAACACTATGTTCAAAATTATTTTAGAAAGTATTGCTTGCTTCTATTGAAAAATATTTGACCAATTAGTCCTGACAAATTACAATAGAAAGACTAATTTGTGGTTTTTTACACAGTTTTATGTGTTTAATTTCTTCCTAACATTTCTGTAGTCAAGGAGAAGACCCAATTAATCTCTTTTATAATGTGTAAATTTCAGTTTTATGGCTGAATTTGGTGAATGAAGTGTGCAGCTGCTATCTATCTAGATATACTATTTGTACTATCTATATAGATATACTATAGATCTACTATTTAAAGTAAAACCAGAATTTATGATCTGCTCCATATATGTCATTACAGATTTTTATGTTGCACCTATTGCCTTTTTTTCATCATCTTTACTTCATCCTGATTTACATTTCACAGAGCATGGCAAAACTTATTCTTTGATGTGAGAGAAAAATTGCTGGAAAATGAGGTATTTCTGCACAATATATGTGAATATATGTGAGTATGAGAACAGATATTTCTTGATTGACTACATAAAAGATTAAAAACAACATGGTGAAGGGATGCTGTGAATATATATAAAAATACATTAATGACTTTCATTTTACAGTCCTATATAGAAAGTCATATAATGGAGTTAAATAATTCACACTCCCTTTCTCTCCTATCTTACTTAATTCTTGGTTCTCTTGGTCTTATTTCTTCCTTCCTTCCTTCTTCTTTTAGCATGGAAAAGAAGAAAAGATGCTTGTGTTAGTAGATTAAGTTGCCTTGCTTATATTTGCAGTTTGAATTATGTATACTTTAGTAGAATACTGGCTGATTCAATGTCCCAAGTGGCAGGAATACATTTTAAAGGTATCCTATTGACTAATTCTGGAAGAGTAAGTAAGGTAGTCTGCATCCTACAAAGGGTTTATATTTCTTAAAATTACTTTTATTCATGTATCACAGTGCAGGACTATAACATTATTTAGGCTGTTCACTTCACTAGGCTTTTGACATTAATCTTCAGCAAGTGAAGACAGGCCTTCAACCCATGCAGTTCAGGGATAAACCAAACAGGTAGAGATTTTTAGATGTGGTCACTATTCAAGAAAATGTGAGACTGAAGTAAAGTATGCATAATTATAGATAGCTTCAAATATAGAAAAGATTTTGAGCAAGACTTTGGCCACAGTGGTCTGAACGATTTGGGAGACAGGCTGAACTTTGAGGAATGGACTGGATGTGCTTAAATGTTGGCAGGATGTGGTCCTTCAACTGGCACAGAATGTACTACAAGTTTTTGTAAAATATACATTCATGTCAATTCCGATTCGCAGTTGTAGTTAGAGTCCAAAATGAGTTTGAGAGATAGGAGAGAAAAAATGGCCCCTGAAGATATCCCAGGCTCTATGCCCAGATTCTTGAAACAAGTCTTTTACACCTAGGACAGATCATTTTAAGATATTTCAGAAAATGAATGAAGATCTGCCAAAATAGAATGAGGAAGAAATCTTAAATGCATTCTAAAACTGTAATCAGATGCAAACACTGAAGTATAAAGTGTCTGAATAAATTTGGAATAACAAAGAATGAAAGCATTCTTTGTTTTTTCTGTCCTAATCAAAAAAGTGAGATAAATTAATTTTCACTGTTCTTAGCTCTAAATAGATATTGCACTGAGCAGAAAACATTGCACTACTGAGTGCAGAAACAGAGTCTATGGATGTCCTCTTGTCTAAAATTCCTTGCTACAGCTGGAACACCTAGAGCTGGTTGTGTAGACCTGTGTCCAGATGGCTTCTAAATATCTCCAAGGATGTAGACCCCACCACCTCCTTGGGCAACATGTTCCACTGTTCAGGAATATTCTACATTTATTTGGTTTAGTACTGGTGAAATAAGTTAGTTTAAACTAATGAGCTTTATAACATTTTCAGATGAATATTGTTACCTATCCTCCTTCTGAAGCTTGGTGGTGTATCATCCACAAGCTAACTTCTTTACTTCTTCACTGGTCTGAAACACACATGTGAAAGAGGGACCTTAATGTTTCTTCAAGATGGGATTGATATTGTCTTTATAAAAGGTATATAGATTTGGCTAAAATATTTGTTCAATTTTCAGTATGTTCCATGAAGCATTTTTGAAAATGTTCTGTTTTAACTGTCATCACTTCTACCAAAACTGTTGTTCTGCACTTCTGTTCTTTCATATCTCTACAATAGGAAATTCCTAACTATTTCAAGTCAGTCCTTTTTCTGTCTCTCCTCATTTGAGTTTCATTCTGAAACACAATAATTCAGTCATTTTATGATCAGGTGGCTTTCTTAGTGGATAAGGGAAGGATTGTGGATGTCATGTACCTGGAATTCAGCACAACATTTGACAGTGTCTCCCACAACATTCTCCTGGAAAAGTTGGGCAGGTGCAGCCTTTGAGGGGTTAAAAAAAATGACTGGATGGCCAAGCCCAGAGAGTGGAAGTGAACAGTGTCACATCCAGTTGGTTACCAATCACTAGCTGTGTTCCTCAGTGATCAGTACTGGGGCTAGTCCTATTTAATATGTTTATTGATTATCCAAAAGAGGGGACTGAATGAACATTCAGTAAGTTAATAGATGACACCATGTTGGATGGGAGTGCTGATCTGCTGGAGAGCAGGAAGGCTCTGCAGAGGGATCTGGACAGGCTGGATCAGTGGGCCAAGGCCAGATGTATGAGTCTCGTTAAGGCCAAGTGTCAGGTCCTGCCCTTGGGCCACAACAACCCCGTGCAGTGCTTGGGGCAGAATGGCTGGAAAGCTGCCCAGCAGAAAAGGGGGATGCTGGTCAACAGCACCTGGAAATGAACCAGCAGTGTGCCCAGGTGTCCAAGAAGGCCATTGGCATCCTGGCCTGTATCAGCAATAGTGTGGCCAGCAGGAGCAGGGCAGTGATTGTCCCTGGTGAGGTCACACCTCAAGTTCTGTGTCCAGTTCTGAGCCCCTTACTTCAAAAAGGACATGGAGGTTCTGGAATATGTTCAAATTAAAGCAACAAATCTTTAAAGGGTAAGTCATGTGAGGGGCAGCTGAGGGAGCCGGGGTTGTTTAGCCTGGAGAAAAGGATTCTCAAGGACAACCTTACCACTCTCTACAATTCTCTGAAAGGAGACCCCCAGCTGGGGGTCAGCCTCTTCTCCCAGGCAACCACTGACAATACAAGAGGAAATGACCTCAGCTGTACCAGGGGAAGTTCAGATTGAACATCAGGAATTATTGCTTCATGGAAAGAGTTGGTAAGCATTAGAATGGACTGCCCAGGGAAGTGGTGGAGTCACCAAACACGGATGTGGCATTAGTGTCATGGCCTGGTTGACAGGGTGGTGGTTTGTCAAAGTTTAGACTCAATGAGCTCAGAGATCTTTTACAGCATAAATGATTCTATGATTCTGTAAGAGGTTGTGTATAAAGCACAGAACTGCGAGTAGCACTCCAGATGGATTTTTTTTTTATATTGTGCCTTCTTTCTTTTCACTTGTGTGAGGAAAATGAGAACATTTGTAAGCCTGGATAAGTAGAAGCCTTTTCTAAATATTTTTCTGAAAGGTGTGTAATGACATTTCCAATTAGACTCTGCTATTGGCTTCAACAGAAGCAGAATTGAGCTAATGCAGCATAGTTCACATGTCTCAGCAACTCAACAATTCACCTGCTCCCTTATTGTGTGTTATTTGAGCCTGCTGCATAATGTTTGTTGTAAACTTTGTTCTGGAAAGATTTCCCTTTATGTTGTTTTTATTTCAAGTAACCTGTTTTCTTTCTGCTTTTCTTCACTTCGTAGATGCACAAATTCTTCAGGTAAGTTGAAAGAAACTGTAACTGGACGCTTACTAGGTACATGTCCTGGTGATTCAACACAAAGGATGAAGGAGGTACACCCCCAAGAAAGTGAGTCTAGTAACAGCTGATCTGTGCCTCTAGGAACAGAGGAACAGATCTATCCAGATTATCTAGTATATCACACATACATGTCCACTTTTCCTTCATGGGGTGAAGGAGATAGTTGTTTGTGTTTTTTCACTATTTTAGGAAAAATACTGCTTTTCTAAGGGAAAAGGCTACCCTGCCCCTACATCTTCCCTCTAAAATAGCAGCTGTGAACATAATGAAATTACAGTGTAACTCCATTTGCATCAGTGTGAGGCATTGATAACTCAGCACTCTTATGGTAAGGTAGAGGTATTGTAAAATTGGTGTGGGGGAGACGAGTCAGCTCCTTTTCATTTGTAATAAAATGTGTTTCAATAGGAGATGAAAAAAATGTGCAGGAAGTAGACAGTTTTGGAAAAAAAGTATTGTCTTAAAAATGCTTAACAATTCATAACTTGTCTTTCATGCAAATAAGCAAGGGATGCCAGAGAAAATTATTCCTTGCTGTGGTGGTTTGAGCTATGATACAGTTAGTTTTTTCTTTAATAGCTAGTATGGGGCTATGTTTTTGATTTGTGCTGGAAACAGGGTTGATGTCAGAGAGATATTTTCATTACTGCTGAGCATGGCTTACACAGAGCCAAGGCCTTTGCTGCTCCTCACCAACCCCACCAGCGAGGAGGCTGGGGGTGTACGAGGAGCTGGGAGGGTGGTCAGGACAACTCACGCCACACCACAGGGTGTCACACTCAGGTTATAAAGCTACAGGAAGAAGGAAGGAGGGGACATTTGGAGTGATGGTGTTTGTCTTCTCAAGTCACCGTGAAGCATGAAAGGGCCCTGCTCTCCTGGAGATGGCTGAACACCTGTCTGACAATGGAAACAGGTGAATCAATTCCTTATTTTGCTTTGGTTGCATTTGAGACTTTTGCTTCTCCCTATTAAACAGTCTTTCTCTCCACTCAAGGATTTTCTACCTTTTGCCTTTCCAATTGTCTCCCTCATCCCATCAGGGGAAAGGCTGTGGGATTCTTGGTTTCTGGGTGACATTAAAATAAGACTTGCTTATTAACAGAATTCACTGTATTCACTCATGGTGACCTTACTATATGTCATAAAACAGGTGCTCACTTAGAAAGGCTTTTCTGTATTATGCAATTACTTTTCTCATTTCCCTATCATGAAATAATCTCCAGCTTGTGGTAGCAGTGAATTTTCACAGACTACTACTTTGACAACAAGCATACTTTCAAGCAATACTGAAAGGACCATAGACTTTGCACTCATCATATCTGCTCCTTTCCCCTTATTTCTTTAGTGCTTTCAGCTTGTATTAATTGCCTATTATTTAAACATTTTCGTAATGTATATTTTGTCCTGTTCCTGGCAATAGTGTTTCATCTCTGCGTTTTTTAACCTCCGTGTGTGCAGTTTGGCCTGTGAAAGCTTTACAGTTGTGATTGCAGGTGGAAGCTAACCTTAGTTGGAATATCTAGATTTTAGTCTGCTATAAATATATATGAAACATAACTAAACATTACTTTTGTTGTTGACATTGTTTTTACAAATTTCAGAACACAGAATTAATGTCTTGAATCATATTAGCAAGCTTTCCTTTCATATTTTCTTCCATATACAACTAATTTAAATGACCAGGAAAAAAGGCTATGTACACTGGTTGTCATATGTGTATCTCCTACTTTGGACAGCTCAAGGTGGCCTGGTGATCTAATGCATGTTATTTCCAAGTTGCAGAATACAGAGAAGGAATCTGTAAAGATTCTGCAGCTAGAGTAATTAAGGGTTTGGTTCTTATCTAGCTGACAGTGCACAGTGGTCAGAAAAATACATTTTTTACAAAAAAAGAAGTTCAGCTGAACAATGGTGACCTTCAAATGAAGTGTTGCTGATAACATCAGACATGTTTTTAAATGAACTAAAATCTCTTAGGATGCTGTATCCAGCTGTTGTGAAGGAACTAAGTGAAGCAGGTAATATATTTTTCTTCTCTCTTTTGTTATACTTTATATATTTTGCATTATGGCAGCTCATTAACATTTTATTTCAAAGAGAAAATGGAAAGTGATGGTAACTGGGGTTAGAGTTCAGAAAGTACAGAGGCACAAAAATAAGGATGAGAAAATATTAAATGAAAAAGGGATTTTAGCATCCTTCTTTGGCAAGTGATGCACATCACCACTGTGAAGGTAATATGAAGGTGGTATGAAGATATTAGTACATTAAAGTGGAGCCCATGTGGTGTGGTCTACTGTAGAAGGCCTAGTGGATCTTAAAAAACCCCTTTTTTGTAGTAGTGTATTCTACCTTAGTGAAGCAAAGAACTGTTTTCCTACTCAGCTTGAAATTTCCACTCGTCCTTGAAGAGAACAATTAACCCAGTATTGGATGCCTGTTAGTTTCACCAGAAAGATGAATGTTCCAGTTAAGCCTACTGCCTGAAGACTGCTGAGCTAGAAATTATATCCATCCTGCTCACCATATGCTCCTTTTCCATCTCTGCTCTATGGCAGCAAATATGTTGCTGCCCTTCTTCTTTAGCACCTTAGCTATATATGGCTACATATCAGGACTGCTAGAACTGTAGTCATAATAAAAGCAGATTCCTGGCTTCTTCTGACTACTCAAAATATCAGTGTAGTGGTCAGCTTCCTAAAATGGAACATCATTTTCCAGCTGTCTGATCTCATTCACCCTGTTGTCATGACTAAAATTATGGCGTGATGCCAAGATCTCGTCACAGGTTTTTGGAATAAGTGAATTGAATCATGTGCTGGGATGACCCTGGCTAGACACCAGGTGTCCACCAAAGCTGCTCTGTCACTGCCCTCCTTTGCTGGACAGGAGAGAGAAAATGTAGTGAAAGGTTTGTGGATCAAGACAGGGACAGATCACTCACTAATTAACCATTACGAGCAAAACAGCCTCAGGGAATGAATTTAATTTATTACTAGTGGGATCAGAGTAGAATAATGAGAAGTAAACCCAAACCTTATAAAACTTATAAACTTATAAACTTATAAAACACCTCTCCCTTCTTCATGGGCTAAACTTCACTCCCAGAAGCACAGGGAGATGGGGAATGGGGGCTGCAGTCAGTTAATCACATGTTGTCTCCCTTCAGTGGGAGGACTGCTCATGTTCCCCTGCTACAGTACAGCGTCCCTCCCATGGGAGACAGTCCTCCATGAACTGCTTCAATGTGCATTCTTCCCATCGACTGAAGTTCTTCATGAACTGCTCCAGCATGGTTCCCTTCCATAGGATGCAATCTTTCAGGAACAGACCACTCAAGCATGGCTCTCCTGTGGGATCTCAGGTCCTGCCAGCAAACCTGCTCCAGTGTGGGTTTGTCTCTCCACGGGGCCACAAGTTCTCCCAGGAGCTTGCTCCAGTGCAGGCAGTGCACAGCATCATGTCCTGCTTTGGGTGTCCTCTTGCTCCAGCCTAGCTTCCTCTGTGGGCTGCAGAGGCACAGCTAATGCACCATGGTCTTCATCAGAGTCTGTAGGGGAATCTCTGTTCTGGTTCTGGAGCACCTCCTCCTCCTCCTTTACTGACCTTGTGTCTGCGGGGCTGTTCCTCTCACATGTTCTCACTCCCCTCTTCTCTGTCTGCAGCTCTAGCTGTGCCGTAACTTTTCCCCCAATCTTAAATCCGTTATCCCAGGGTTGCCACTGCCACTGTTCCTGATTGGCTTAGGCTTGGCTAGTGGCAGGTCTGGCTTGGAGCTGGTTGTCACTGGCTCCATTGGACATGGCAGAAACTTAGCAGCTTCTTGCAGTATCCTCCTCTATAGTGTGTGTGTGTCCACTCATGTGTGAATGCCACCCTCCCTTATTTTAGGCTTTAAGAGTCTAAGTTCTGCACATTTTTTTTTGCATTGACAGTTATACGAGGGTGAATGGAATGTAGTCTCATTTAGGGTATTTGCTTTTCACTCTGATTAGATATGTTTAATAGGTTTTTTAGGGTATATAAGGCAGTGCAGTCGTAGATTAGACTAAAACCTATATTATTTTTGGGGGTTTTAATGCCTTAAATAATTAATACACATTTAATGCTTAGAAGTAAGTCTTGAAAAGTTATGGTAAATGGAGAAATTCTTTTTTATTAGCTGACAGATTTAGCATGAATGCTTAAACTGTTTAGATGTAGATAGTAGGATGACCGGTGGGATTTTTTGTAGCTATAGGACAACCTGTCAGGAAATGCAAATCAACCCTTGTTCACTGCAGTCTTCCGATGGGTATAATTTGAGGAGGAAGGATCAGTGTGGAGAAAAACCACCAAAACCAAAATAAACCAAGAGCACCTCCTAGGATTTCTGTTTCCTTATTTCAGGAGAGAAATCATGCGTATCAAAATTTTGGATGCTGGAATAAACCTCACCAAAGACAAGTTTGACAGCAGATAACTGTCAAGAAGATAAAGGATATATGTTTGGTTAATAAATCCCATCTCTGAATTCCTAAGGATTACACCTCCACATGTGTGTAATATATTAAATGAATGTGTGTAAAACACAAGCGTACTCTTCATCCCACTGTACACTCAGTCTATTAAAATTTCCAAAGCACTTGTCACATCACTGTCTAAAATTTTATGAAATTAAAACACCACTATAAATATTTCAAAATTTGTAATTAATTGTCCTTATGCCAGACAAAATGATAAGTTTGTTTTCTGAAGAAAAGTGATTATTGCACTCCTGCTCTCCTTTTAGTGAATGATTTCTTTTATAATCCTACCTTACTGCTTTCACTCAGGCACTTTGGGAAAGCTTGAGTGATGAAGCAGGTTTTACAAAAAAATCTAAAGATTGCAAGGTGATGGCATTTCTTAGATGTAGTTCTGGAAGATACTTCAGAGTTTTGGACCTATGCTTAGCTGCTAATTGTAGTGCACTTGTTAATTACAGCAGTAACGGCCACAGACAAAAGCCTTGAATCTGTGCCAAAGCAAAGCACTGCAGCAACTGAGACCTTCAGTTTGTGAGAAATTAAGGAAAATAAAGCCCTTCATATGCTTCCCAAATGGTTCCTTTTTCAATGTGTAAAAAGCTTACATTTTAAAGCTTGCTTCTTTCCCATCTTTTAAGAAACTCATCCATCACTATCACCCAAAGACACATGAAATACTGCTATTCAAAACATGACAACTTCTTAACTTTACAGAACAATTCATCTGAGATCATGCTTCTTTCTAATCACAATGATAAATGCAGTTCATCCAGTTTTCTTTTACATTTATTCTTGTTTTGGATGGGATTTTGCCACAGTCTTCAGACAAGTCCTTTGCTTCTTTTCTCTTACTGTGGAGGGCTCAGCAGCAGAGTATTCTGAAAAATTACTGTCTTGCTCCTCTACCTCACTAATTTCAGTTTCACACCCTCCAAATGTGTCAGATAAATTCATAGAATCATAGAATGGCCTGTGTGGGAAGGGATTTAAAAAGATCGTCCAGTTTCTACACACCTTCCATGGACACAGACACCTCCTACTAGACCAGGCTGTGCAAAGCCCAACCTGACCTTGAACACTTCTAGGGATGGGACATCCACAATTTCTGTGAGCAACCTGTTCCAGTGCCTCACCACCCTTACAGTAAAGAATTTCTTCCTGGCATCTAATCTAAACCTTTCAGTTTGAAGCCATTCCCTCTTCTCCGGTCACTATATGCTCTTGCATGTAGAGTCTCTCTTCATCTCCTTTGCAGTCTCCCTTCAGACGTCTAATCAATTAATTCTGCAGGAAAACCTCAATGGTGCTGAATTAAGGTGGACAAAGCAGGATAGTGCAATGGAATAATAAGGTTGAGCATCCCCAAACGAAATCTAGCATCTCACAACCTCTAGCATCACACCACAAATGCAAAAGTCTAAGTAACTGCTACATTATAGAGTAACTGAAGGGTTAGATTTATGAGTAGATCTTATACCCACTACAGAATTTAGCATACATTATTATATTTTTCGAAAAAGTTGTGTGAAATGTTAGCTCATGTATATCGGGGGATATGCAGAGTGTGCACTGCTGGTTTTCACTACAGGCTCATCTGTGTTACTACCCACCCCGAAGGTGAGGGTAAACTTAGGTTCTTTTTAATAGATCCCGTGGGGCAGATTAGAGTGAAACAGCACTGAAAACCCAGCAGATATATACATATACTTAAGTTCTATTTTAGAATAATTTAGTTGTTTAGTTTAGCAAGGAGGTTATTATTGGCTATTATTATCTGTAGTAGTATAACAATATAAAAGTATAAAAACAACACTTACAAAAATGTGTAAGGGAAAGAAAGCAAGAGGAAGAAAGGATAAGAGTAGAAAAATATCACAGTCCCTGGATCCAGTGACAGATTAGATTATTACTGTTTCCAAGTCCACTGGTTGAAGTGATGGTCACAGTCTTATCTGTCAGAAGTGGGGGAAGCCCATGAAACAGAGTTCAATGGGTTAATATATATTCAGATTTATGTGGGATGTGGGAGGAGTTTTACAGTTCATGTGGGATGCCCAGAAGTTTTACACTGTTGGATGGCACACTGTGGGTAATGCTTAATCCCCCGGTGGAAGGCCCCAAAAATGAGTCTGGGGCCACTTTGGAGGTCTTTGGTAGTCTATGACACCTTTTAAAACAAGACAGTGGCCTCTCACATCAGTGTGGTTGAGCCAGTTATGCCCCACCAGAAGGCCCCACCTCAGGCCTACATGTACCTCCCAGCACCTCCCTGGGGAGCTTTACACCAGAGACAGGTGTGTAAGGGAGGAGAACACTGGTGTGTTAAAAAGCAGTACTGTACTCAGCATGGTCTGCTTCTTATTTGTCTTCTCCCTCATCTGGATCAAAACCCAGCTTGTGGCCTCCAGTGGTGGGTGTTCATCTGCTCTGTCTGATGTGGATCAGACATTTCACCACCACACAAAAAACTCTTCTCCTCCCCTTCTTTTGGGGCAAGGGGTGCAAACCTCGCCTCAGCAAAGCACCCACTGCTTTTGCACATTGACAATTGTTTGCGCCATTAGCCACTGGTGTTTCAGTTTCTCACAATCTGTAGTGTTAATTAAGTTCTGACCTACTTCTGTCATTTGGACTCTGCAGTTTTTCATATTGTGAAACACCAAATCCTGGTTCTAGACCAGTTTTGGCCCATGAGTTTCTACTGGCTTTCAAAAAGTCATTAAGCTTCCAGAAAAACACCTCCATATGCTTCTCTTCCTCCAAGGACCAGCTGGTAGTTACATTTTAATGCACATGGGTAGTTACTGTCTTCAAACAGCAGGATGTGAACCACTTATTTTCTCTTATACTTTTGGCGGCATGGCAGTATTCAAATGGCATTGGAAGTGTTTTGAAGAACTGGTATGTTTCACTAAAGAGGGAGATTTATGAGAACTGACACTGTTAGTTACCTGAGAATTGGTTTATGTATTTTTTATTTTTCAGGGACGAAACCCTTTCTCTTGTGTGAGACTCTCCATAGATGATAAGGGCTTTTTCATGCAGC
>VZTN01015694.1:62006-107326 GCA_013400515.1 Erpornis zantholeuca | reverse complement strand
AACCAAACCAAACCAAACCAAACCAAACCAATTCTATGATGCTGTGACTCTCTATTTCTGTGCACCTAAATGTTATTTAAAATTAATTCAAGAAGTCTTGGAAATGCACTTAGGTGAATTCTGAGTCTTGAAAACTTAATAACGTATGTTCTTCTTATGGAACACAAATGGCGTGCTGGCCTGAACAATTCTCTGGTGTTCTGACTGGCTGGTAATCCTTAACACCTCTGAGCCTTTCTCTAAAATGAGGAACATTTTGTGCCACTGTGATAAAACATTTGTGTGAATGCTTTTTGTCAGACAGTATGATCTTTGAGATGACCTGAGGAACCTGTCTGTATTTAGTGAGGAGATTTACACTTTGCCCCACCTTATCCTTTCTCAAGAGGCAGAAAATATAGTGGTAAATATCTCTCTGCTAAAATACTACATTAAGAAAAAAATTGCATAAATTTGCTTTGACATTTTTCTGTCCAGACTCTTAAACCCCATAAATTTACAGAGGCGGAATGTTCCCTGAGAAGAAAGCAAAGTCTATCATAATCTTAAAATCCATTAAGCATTTAGGGGTGAGAATATTTTATTTTGACATTTATGTGCAGCATTGTAACAGAGAAAATAATAGGTAGGTGCTCATTCCCATTTATGGGGATCATGTCCCCTTATGGAAATATTGCTATTACCAGATGAGGAATTTATCTGTACTTTAACAGTTACACACCTCCTTTTTCTTCTCACGGAAGCGCACTTCAGAATGTGGAATATAACAGAAAATTGAATTTCTTCTTAGTGGTACCAAGATAAAAACTTCGATGTCTTTTGAGTGCAAGAATTTATGTCCTTTCCCTGAGTATTGCAGTGCTGATGGCTTGGAGCTGGTCTTGGTGCTATGACTCCATATTAATCAACCCTGTGATTCCTGTCTTGTTTAATCAAGTACTTCGTGTAGAGTTTTTTGAGCTCTACTCCCTTTCCACATCTTGAATCAATCAACTGCTGACTGGCTTTTATGTTAAGCAAATTAAATTCCAGATTCACACAGCCTTTGCTAGATTATTCTGCCATGGAAAAAATTTTATCATTGATAGAACTTGATTGAAAACACATAGTTGTGTAGCTCTAATAGCTTAAACTTATACAGTGCATAAACTAATCTCCAGGTAGTGTTTCATACATTCAAGTAGTACTTCCTTATATAGAATCAGATAGAAGTTGTTCAACAATTTTTTTTTTTCCTGTTATTGGAAAGTGTGTTTTAAAATATGCTCTGTACATTTTAGTCACTGTTAAATGGCAATTGATACGGACAAGTGAGGATTTTGGTCTTTAATTTTTTCACTTAATTTCACTGTAATTATTCTTTCTTTGTTTTACTCTGTAGGCATAAATCTGAATTGTCTGGAGAAATAAATTATGGGAAGCAGCATGGTTTGAATTTATTCACGCTGTTTTCTAATATACAATGTGAAATTTTTTAAAATATGTTTTCAATGTATTTATATATCAAACTGTAATTGTTTACATGCAGATTTTTTTAACACTACTGCTACTGGCAGAGTAGCTATAATAAACTCTCTGAGACAGTCCTAGAAACAAATATATGTTTCAACAATCTTTTGGTAGCTAAGAAATATTTTTCTGGGAACAAATCTGAAAGTTCAAACTCGTTTCACTTTTTTTTTTTTTGTCTGTAAGAATCTTTTAGACAAGAGAGGAGCAGCTAAAAAAAGAAATGCAGAAAATAAATGGAAGTTATTTATTTTCTGATTGCAAATGGTTCTGAAAAACCATGGTAAAGGAATAATGGGAGAAACATGCATTTGCAGTATAACTCTTCACTCTATGTAAACCTCACAGAGGGTTACTAGAAAGATATTTTAAATTCATCTGTAGTTGTTCTGTTCTATCAAAGGGTTCCCATACTCCAAGGATCTCCTGAAAAAGCAGTGCTTCAGGGTGGCTTTGAGCCCAAGATGTCTTGAGCCTTCATGAAGCCAATGCAATTACTATGTATGTAGGGACATTATCACTTTGTTAGTTTAAATATACTATTTATGTAGCATGACTTTAATTAATTAAGTCATTGGCTTTGAGTTAACATATGTTTAAACTGTCTGCTCACTCCCTAAAGACCAATGAATTCTCTAAGAATTTAATCTTTCAGAGAGGTAAGCAGATAAACAAGCTTTTTTATTCTTCTTTCCCCAGTTATCAGTCCTTCCCATCTGTCTGAACATATTTAATCAGTACCTAAATTTTGTTTGGTTTCCTAATTTTTGGTTTTTTTAGATGTAGTAACAGTGGGTACTGAAAAATGTCCAAGGGAAGGTCAACTCTCATTTAACAGGCTGGCTCTCTTCTGTTCTGTCCCCATCCCTTACTTTTACTAAGAGCATTTTTAAAACCGCTCTCCTGATTACTCATGTGGAAACTTCTGGTTTCCTCAGAATCTGGTGGTGCTTTTAACTATAAGGCTGTTAGCAAAGCTTGAAAGAGAATTTTACTATTTGAAACAGACTGGGAACCAATATCTAATCCTGGAGGGCATATGAAAATTACTTTTGGAGTAGTCCTTTATCAGTTTTATTAGCTTACTTTAAAACATGTTCCTACCTGTGGGTAGGTTTAGTGAAATAATGGCTACCAAAATATATTGTACATTTTTTTTCCCCTTGTTTTCATTCCACAAGGTGGACTGAAGAGGTGGCAATGGAATTCCTCTTCTATCTGCAACATCTCCATAGACATTCAACACCCTTACAACATGGCCTTGCATTTTTTGCAACATTGTTGATACATCTTGGCATAAAACACAGAACAGTTCAGCATAATAGAAAATATTCGAGACACGATGTTTCAAGTCCATAATCTAATTTGAACCTCTGCCATGAGAGTTTACCTTGAATTCCTCTGTTTCTTCCTGTAGTAGGGCTTTATTGCAATTCTCTTCCGAGTCCTAAACAGGAATGTCTTTACTGATTTTGGAAAAAGTTTGAAGTGCTTGAAACAGGTACCTGATTATACTTCTGCACTAGAGATCCAAAGAGATGAATTTAAATTTTAAGTCCCAAACCTAATACAAATTAATTTGTGATATATTTGTGGGGGAAAAAAAATCAAGTAGTTGCCTTTTGGTTGTATATAATTCTGTTGACTGACACTCTCTTTTAGTGTCCCTCTCACTCACCCATTTCTCTATGGGCTGCCTAGTGGTTCTTGCTGAAAGGCTTTTGTGTTCCTACCAGTGTGGTAGGAAGGATGGGCCTAGCAGGGTGCACAGCAGAACTCTGGACCATCTCTGTGTAAAGATAACTACACCAGTGAAATTCTTTAGATTTGTGCATTGTAGACTACATTTCACTTTACTTAAAGTTCTTTCTTGAGTGTCTTCATCAGCTGTACTATGTGTGACATTTCACAAAGTGCCTTGTCTCCTTCAGATACAGCACATTGGGATATGTAGAAGAGAGATAGAAAATGGCTAGTTTCAAATGCTCAGCTAAGTGTTTGCCTTATACTTGCTACTGCAAAAGTGGGCTGGAATACTGCCTAAAATTTTATAAATTTACTCTTGTTCAAATTTCAGTAAGAAAAGTAAATAGGCATATGTGACTCATTAGTTGTGACTAAAGTGTGGACTACAACAAATAAGAAACAAAGGACTTTAGTATTGAAAAAAGAGTATTTAATAAATAAATCAAAATGGGTTTATTACCTGTTCTTTCAGCTTTATTTTAATGGTACCTACATATTTTTTTTTCAATTGTATCATAGAAGATGATTGCATTCAGCTTTAAAATTCTAAAGAAGTTATCACATTTTAATAAATGAAATACATAGTCTTTCTGTTCTCTTTTGAGATAATTCCATTTTTTATTTTCTTATTTTCACCAGTCCTATTGAACCTTTCAGTTTCCTTGAGAGATGAATAATGGCAGGCCAATGAGACGAACACTAGAAGTTCAGAAAACAAACCTATCATTTGAATAATTTAAACTGTACAGAAATTACATGATATATATCTTTGCTTTAACCTTTTAGATTTTGGTGATTGATATTGCAATATCTGTATACTGATGCTAAAATAATTGCTTTAATTTGTATGCTCTTCTTGTCAGCCAGAGTTCAGCAAAGTCCTTAAACTTCATTCAAATTCTTAAACAAGATTTTTTCTATGTCAAAATCATGGATTTGTTATTTCCTGTTTTCCTGATGTTACCTGGGAATATTGTAAGTCAATTGTTGTTGTTTTGGAGATCAACCTCCTTTGTAATTGCGGTGTTTCCTGTACCAGAAATTTTGAAATGGTCAAAGGACTTCCCCAATTGTCCTGTCATGAATATGAAATATCTTAAGCAGATTTTTATACTGACTTAAATATTGTGCAGTCATTGACATTTGTGTAAATGAGCACAAAGCATTCCCAAATCAGAAAGACCATTTCACATAAACTTTTCATAGATGTAAAAAGGTACTCAGTGGGCAAGGGTTTGGCTGCTCAAAGCTAGCTTATGTTTGCTTTCAAGGCTGTGTTTAACTCCACTGTTTACCGTAAAACATGCTTTTCACTCTCCTTAAAGCTGATGTGGAAGTTCTTGCATTAGTAGTGTATGACCTCGTGCTTTGGAGATTCAAATTAGTGAGAGCAGCCTGCTCATCCACGGCAGACAAAAACTCACCTTGACAAGAACAGGGGGATTCTTTCTGTCCATTCTGAGCATTTTGTGCCACAGGTCAGGCTGACCCCTATTATCACATCTCTGTCTAGCTGATGTTGAGACATTAAGTCAGTGCAAAGCCAATTGACCCATTGCAGCTTGGAGGAAGGCATTGCGGACAGCTGGGATTTGCAGCCCACCAAGCATGTATGGTGGTGTTTAGTTTTCAGAGGCCATAGCAGAGACTGCAAGCCTCTCAATTGTGGAAAGAAGCACAAAAAATAACACACTTTTATAGATTTTTAACTATGGGGACTGAAACTGGACTGTTATTAACTGATTTTAAGTAAAAAATGTCTTCAGTGCTTTACTTTCTCAAAGTTTCTATATAGAGTTCTGCCTCTCTCCCTGTTACTGTGCACTTCTGAGGGAAGAAAGGCATTAAGGTAAATCTTTAGGAAAGTAAATCCATAGCACTTTTCTGCTGTAGTCTACCACCATTAAAGAACCAGATTCCAAAATTTTTATTAATGATTTTGGCTCTGTAAATCCAATTAGTTAAATACACATTTGTAAAACCAAGCACAGGACACTCTGTGAATTGTGGTACTAACCATGAGATGAAAAGTCTCCAGATTTAAATAAAGACTGCGAGTTTCACCCTAACCTGGACGTGGCAGAAAAAAAGGAAACCCATAAAACAAACCCCAAAGTCTTGTTAATGAAATACACTGTAATAGTTTGATGTTGCATTTGCAATGTCCTGGGGTTTCTATGTCACTAAAATTCATATACATCCCTTCTTTGGAAAATGCTGATATTTGCTGGAGTAATTCATTCCAGTTCTCTGCTTAAATAAACAGCTGATACCTGTTCCTCATTGTGCTGTATATACAAAAAGAAGTTTTTCTGTCCTGAGACAGGATTGCAGAGGAAAGGCGACAGGTGTAAAAATGGAAAATTGTTTTCTTTGCAAATTATGTCGTTCTTGAGGAAGGCAGGCTTTATTTAAAGACTGAAAATGTAATCTTTGCCATTAAGCAACATAAAGGTTCACTCCTTTGTGTCCCCTGTGATGCATTTTAAAAGAAAAATGTCCATAATCGAATTTTGAGAGCAGTATTCTTAAAATATATTTTCTGTATTTTTCCTCTCTCTTTGTTTTTTTAATTTAACCCAGGAAATGTGTATTAATTACAGACATCTTTCTGAAGTAACTATAAGCATCAGATATTTTGAAGAGGTAGATTTTTGCCACCACATTAATTGGAAAGATAAAGCATAATCTCACTGTAATTTAAAACATATATAATATAAACAGCTGATCTCTTGGTGATTATAAAACATTTACTGCATATGGAAAAATATATTGATGCAAGACAAATGAGACATTTTTAAAAACATGTATTTTCAGCTTTCCACAGACAAAAATTGAAAAAAATACCAGAAACCTGGAAGAGCACAAATGAAAATACAGAAGAACAAAGGAGTCTAGGTGTTTATTCACATTGATGTAGGGAGCACAACCTCTTTACAGAAACGTTAATAACTTACCAGCAACCAACTCATGTGGACATATTATCATGTTAGAGTCTTGAGAAGGAGTTTTTAGCAGTAACTGAGTTGTTTCTGACATAAATTATGGCAAGATAACTGCATCTTTGAATATTGCAGGGTTGTTGGGATACGATCTAGGAAAAAAAAATATCTATGAAGTTTAAGACTAAAACAGACATTTTATATGTATTCATTTTACCTGCATTAGAAATTTTTTTCAACTTTTCAGTATTCCTGGGCAATAATTACTCAACAGTCCTAGACACATAGGGCAAACCTGTTCTAGAGTATTTTTTTTCAAAAAGACCTGGATTAAACTAGGAACAAAAAGGGAAAGGTAAATATTTTTGAGACTTTTCTTTTCATAAAAATAAACAACCCTGTTCCCCCTCAAAAAAACCAACCAATAAAACAACAAAAAACCCACACGCATATTAGTTTGACACTTCATGTTTTTCAAGCTCTCAAGAAAATTCAATCAAGGCATCATATAAAACTGTACTTTATGTTGATATAAAAAATTGAAAACTTCATCTAGCCCTAGTGTTTTTCTCTTACCTTTTGGTCATGGGAAATCAGGATTTTCCAATGTAATTCAGTGCAAGTCAGACAGCTGCTGCTAGTTCCATGAAACAACATGGTAAGATCGAGCCTAGCTTACTGTGACACCAAACATCTCCCCTCAACCTAATTTACATGTTTTCATTTCAATCACTATTGTATCTCTAATTCCTAAGCAACCAAGATATGCATGTGTCATTGTTTCAGCCCATCTGGCACCCCAGCACCACACACAGCCACTCGCTCGCTCTGCCACCTGTGGGACTGGGGAGAGAATTGGCTGGGGAGAGAAAAGCTGGAAAACTCATGGGCTGAGCTAAAGACAGTGTAATAGAGAATGCAAAAGCCACACAAACAAGCAAGAATAATTAATTCACTACTCCCCATGGGCAGGCAGGTGTTGCACATCTCCAGGACAGCAGGGCTCCTTCACACATCACAGTGACTTGGGGCACAAACGCTGTCATTACAAATGTCCCCTCCTTCCTCTTTCTTCTCAGCTTTAAATACTGAACAGGATGTCAAATGGTCTGGAATATCCCTTTGGCCAGTTTAGGTCAGCAGTCCTGACTGCTTCTCCTCCCATCCTTTCAGTCACTCCAGAGTTCCTCACCAGCTTGGCAGTAGGAAAAGCAGAAGAGGCCTTGGCTCTGTGTAAGCTCTGCTCAGCAATAACTAACTCATATAAGACAATATGACTCTATATATATATATAACTATATGATCAGCCCAAATCCAAAACTCATCCCCATACTCAACTCTGTGAAGAAAGTTAACTCTACCCCAGCCAAAACCACCATGGTATGCAATGAGGCAGAACGGTTACTAAAGTCCTGACTGAATAAACAGACAAGCTAGGAGGTGAGTAAAGATGTTTTATTGGTAGAAAAGTGGAATGGACCTTAACACAAGTCATGAATACTTTAGCTGCAGAGATCATAATGGTCAGTCTACATCTGGATTAGTTCTGTAGATGCATGCACATTATTATTTGAGTCCCAGTGTACCTTGCTACTGTTTAATTTAACAGATTTAGTTAAGTGGATACAAAGTGTGATATTGTTATTTTTCTTGAACAGAAGTGACCAAAATGTAGTGCATCCTAAATTAAATAGCTACTCTAGTTTTCCATTTTCAAAACCCACTGTAGTGTATAACCAGAATTAACTAATGGAATGCATCCTGATAGCCAAATACTTCCAAATATCTGAGTTATCACTTGCACAACTCAAAACATATGCTGCCTATTTCTCTGAGTTTAAACAGGAAATGACTATATCTGTATACTCAGTGAATGTCCTTGTGACTATTGTCACCGATACTGATTTCACAGCTGCAATTAAAAGCTTGTAGAAGAATGAATCAACGATGGATCTTGAAACAGAACTAAAAAGTCATTAGCTCTACTTAGACACTGATGTTTCATCTCTTCCTCACCACCAGCTTGCTGCAGGTACATGGATCTGGATCATAGATCTGTTGTGCAATTGTTCCTGAGAGGCCTCCAAGAAGCATAGGTGTGCTAAAATGAACCCATTTGCAAATCACATTGCAAGCCATTCTTCAATTGATTCTGGGGTATTTTTACTGGCTCTTTGGTTCTTATAGTAGAAGTAAGACTGGAGGATTGATGTTTGATATACCATAGCATTTTTAATCATGGTTCACCGTGAACTCTGAACAACCTGTGAGGAACTCAGTGATAGACAAAGCAGTTTTGCATTAAGTGACAACTAATTATTTATTTCAATACAAGGAGACAGCCTGTATTAGGGTACAGTGAGCACATCTCACTTAACATTTGAAAACTGCATAGCAAATAACACAATTACAGTTAGATCTGTGAAGCTCTACTGCATTAAGAAGACTGAAAAAAATGTGCTAGTTGTTTCAAACAGAAAATATTGCAGGAGCTTGAAGAATAAGTGGCTAATTTCATTTAAAATTACCTACAACAATCTATTTGAGCAGTGGGGAGAGAAAGTCTGTGAACCAAATACTAAATACAGTACTAAAGAAAAGTGTTTCAAATTGTGTGAAAATGTATAATGAATCATCAGTATTGGATGACACCTTTAAGGTCACCCAGTCCAACGATCCACTCAGCACTGCCACTGTAACCCCAAAACCACTCAACCATTCAACCACTCAACCATCTGGTGATAACCAGCACCAGATCCAGGCATGCCTTGAACACCTCCAGTGACTCACCACCTTTCTGAGAAACAGATTCCAATGCCTGACCATCCTGACAGAGAAGTTTTATTTAATATCTAATTTGAATTTCCCCTGCCTCAACTTAGGGCCATTTTCTCTTTTCCTCTCACTGTAGAGGAAACTGTACAGAATACTGACATTCCAGGTAACAGATTAAAGGCTTGTATTCTTGTGAGAGTACTGACCAGATATTAAAACCAATTACAGTTTGGTCCCTTCGTTCCTGATCACTCCTCCCATGAAACATCAGAAACAAAAACTTTGATTATAACATTTTTAAGGGTTTTTAATGTGTGTTGATATTACCTGAAAGTTAATTCAGACTTTTATAGTTAGGTGGTGGCTACCACTTCCTTTATGAAGTGCTTCTTTATGTTGTCAGCTATATCTAACCTCTTAGGTTAAAAAGGGATACCTGCCTCTCTTAACTCCCATTTCCTCTCAGGGAATTTCTAAAATCTGCAAGAGAAATGTCTGCGATCTGCACAAGATTCCTTCTCTTCCTTTGTACAGAGTGAAATTTTTTTAGTAAGTGTACAGGGAGCAATATGAAAAGCTACTAAGTGTACAAATTCATATAGAGTAAGATAAATTATTGATGTCCTAAATTAATCAATGCTACCTAGACACAACTGACACAACCAATTAATTTGCTTGCAAACCACAATGTTTGCAGTTAGGCATCCCCTTTTGTTTTGGATTGATTATTCTTAGGATACTTTCATTATACTTTTGAATCTGGCTCTCACATTTTTGAGCCTACACTCCCAGGAAATTTGCATTATATTTAAAGCGGAAATGGAATTTAAAACTTCAGTTTTTCTTTATTTTCAAGGAAACCTCTGAAGGTAATGAAACTAACAAAAAGAATTGTCATGACACAAATGGACAATGGTAAAGGAGAGATTAACTGGAATTTTGTTGTCTGTGAATTGAAAAATTACTTTAGCAAATACTAATTTTTTGAGTCTGAATAAAATTAAATCCAATGAAATAAACTTGCTAAGAAAAACCACACATCACAACATTTTGTTTTCTTTCTTGTTGCTGGAATGGTTTAAAGAGTTTATCAACTGACAAAGCTCAGAATTTCACCATAGTGAGTTCATTAAAGTTTAAGGTATTAATTGGATTTGTAACTGCTAGCATTTGTGGATGTAAAGCTGCAGCATCAAGTAAGAGAGACTTTAGGTCTCCATCCATGTTGTTTATTTAGTGAATATTAGGGGAGTTACATAGAGGAGAATTGCAGTTTGATATATTAGTGCCGACATGAACATTTTTCTTGATTCTGCTGTAAAAATGATATATCAATAAATAAAAGAAAAGAACCTTAATATTTCTGACTCTGAGTTTAATTGTTAGCTCTTTCCTACTGACAGTGACTTCTTAAATTACAAGCCAGCTCCCAGGTAGTTTAAATTGTTGGAGCTCATCTGAGTGAGGTGTGGTCATTTCTGCCAGCTGAGAATCTGCTGCTATAGAGGAACAAAAGGATCCAAGATTTGTTCAAAATTATTCTAACCTCAGATAAAACAGTTTTTTTGCATACAGATAAAAAAAAGCATCAACAGTGTATTAATAATCAAATATAATTGCTGTTGACAGCCCTTAGCAAGATATCTTTTACAGGTGTTATTGAAAAGGGATGCCTTATTGTATAGGAAGAGATGTATAAATGTAGTTCCTGAGTTTTAAGGTGTTGTACTGAAATTTAAAGGATAACACGGTGAGAGAGAGGTCATGAGCCTCATTCATCATGGCACCAGTTTTTACTCTAAATGTCCATGCACAGTGGTACAAATGAATTCCCACAGCAAGATGTGGAATACAAAATGATATCTTCCACTCATATCCAGCAGGAAAGATATCTCAGAGGGAACTAGGTCTCTGGAGGCTCAGTGGTCCCAGTCAAAGCCTTTGCTTAAATTATAAAGGGTTCAGTTTCCACTAATAAGTAATGTCTCACATCTACTCAGAGAAGGGGTTCCTGAGTCAGCTCACTCTCTTTGGATCACAGTGAAAGCCTGCATAGAAGATGGGAGTTGCGCTCTGGGGCTGTGTGAATCACAGTCCTCTGCCCCACGCCCTCCCTTACCTGCATGCCAAGTGCTCACCTTCACCTTTCCTTCTTTTTAAATGGAATGAGAAATCTGCTGAGGCAGATTCCATCTCTCAGCAGGCTTCTATCCCTTCCATTTCTGTGGCTCAGGGTCTGGGTAGGCTGTACACTTCCCTGTTTGCTGCTGGGCAGTTTGCAAACTCTGATACCCACCTTCTTCCCAAAGCACGACAATTTTTTATTTTACCTCTTTGGGGATTTGATTACGATGACTTCCAGCTTCAGCAAAACTGCTGCAATATCTCTGTCATCCTGCAGATATTAATTTGGCACCTTGTAAGTGCAGTAACACTAATGCTTACCAAAGCTGGTAGAGTGATCTTTGAATGCTTCGTGAAGCTGCTACATCCTGCTATGGCTCAGAATAAGCATTTTATCAAAGTTGAAACTGCTCCTGGAAAAGGTTCAAGCAGAATAATGAAGCATGGACAATATTAATGTTTTTCAGTCCCTTTCTGGTATGCAAGGAAAATTTCTTTATATCTACAGCTCTTTAGCAATTGGCAGCTCTGTTTCTTTGCTATACCTATGTTGAATAAGGATGAGTTGACTTCTGTTGGCCCTCTGGTTGCCAGAAAGCACTATAAATATGCTATAAATCCCAGTGTTATGAGTACCATCCTGTACATCCTGTAGATATTATGATTTAGAAACTCTGTCTAAAACCAGAAGAGTTTGTGTACAGAGAGCAAACCTGGACATGGCATAATTTAAAAACAGTCAGAATCATCTATGGCTGCTAAAAATGCATATATATCGGTGGTCAGGATTAACGTTAGAAATTACAGGAGTTAATAACAAATGTGTTCACCTATTCCCTGAAATTAATTGTTATTATCTCTTCTGTGCCTTATCATGTGTGTCAAGTTTTCTGATGGGTCAGGTTTTTTCCCTAAATCCTGGACTTTCCTGAATCATACAAATAAAAAGTACTCTTTCTTTAAAGATATGGATTAGTGAAGTGCTAGAAGAATTAACACTTTGTGCTTTAAAAGGCAGCATGATGTGAAGGATCATCCTTGAAGTCTCTCATTTTTAAAGTCTATCTAATAAAATTGAAATTCATTTGCAAATAATATTTAATATGAATCATATTATAAGAGACTGATTCTGTGTCTCAGTCTTAAAATGGGAGAAGTTAACATTAATATTAAACTCACTGTATATATAGAAATAATTGAAATGCTGATGCCTAGATAGACTTACCTTCTGCTTGCTCAGCTCTCAGTAGATAGACTGAGATGGGTTTGGTGATAATTGACTGAATTAACTACCTGGTTGGTTGATTGAGTAGTTGATGGTTTTACCAGGGACTTTTCATTTCTGACTTATTGTTTCCTACTGATGCTTCAGTGCAGCAGAATACCATAATGCTTTAAGTGTTAATCCATTTACTTTTCTCTCTGACTGCAGAATTTCTAAGAGCATCAGGAGAACACATAAAGACAGAGATGTTAAATGTAAAGGGGGAAAAATCACCTTTTTTTTTTCTTGTCAAAGTACAGAGAAGGAAAGAAAGAGTGGAAAAAATGGTTTCCTACCACATTCAACCTAAAACATTTTATGATGTTTCCAGGGATTATGATTTGAATATTATCAGTTTTAGACAACACCTAGAATGGCATAAGAAAACCAAAAAACTGTCAGCAAGAGATGTGGTATTTATTAGAATGAATTGCAAGTCCAGAAAACTGAAGGGTTGAGTCCTATTGATAAACATTTTTATCCCCAGTGCTCTGTAAACAGTGATATCTCTGCACAACCTTCCACCCCATCCACAGAAGTGACTGAAAAGAGGGTGTTCTCTTGCAGTTATGCAAATAATGGAGAACTGTACCAGATTATCTTATGCAAAGGCATAAAATTTGAAGTAACAAAAAGTCTAAGAAAACTGTCTGCAATCTTTGCCCTGATAATTATTTTTCTAGGATGGGATTACGGTTGGTCCAAAAAGAGACATCTTTTATGTGGTTTGTCACAGAGGTGGAAGAACCAGATATGTATAGGTGATATTAGTACTGAAAACAAAGAGAAAATACTCAGGGGATATAAAAGAACTTTGTGCTTTAAGGAACTAATGCCATATTCAAATAATGTTACAGTGTGGGGAAATAAAGCATTGTGTATGGATTTCCTATGCAAAACTCTGAGTTGCACTAGGAGATATGAAAGGAAGCACAAATTAAACCTAGCGTGTTGAGTGAAGACCCACAGAAATTGTGTCAAAGAGGGTGTAGTTGAGATATAAGAGGCTCCTTAGAATAATGATTTTTAACAGCAGCTGGCAGCAGTGGTATCAGTTTGTTCCTAAGAAAGGGAATCAGAAGATGTGCTGAAAGCAACGTATGTGAGCTCAGCAAGTGTGGTGATGCTCCACCAATCATTGTTCTCATCATCCGCTGGAGAAAATATCTTGGCACACCAGAGACATCAGCCTGAATGAAGCTCTCATGGGAGAATGCAGGTCTCCAGGCATGAGGCTGTAGGCCTCTAAGCAGCGTGGGGGCTCCGTGTGAGCAGCCTGGGGGCGATGGTGCTGTTTGCAGGGTGGCTGTGTGAGTGGAAGATGTGCGTTGCCAAATAAAGCTGCTGCAGTGCTGAAGTAGAAGGTGAGCTGGACAATAGAGCATCAGTGCTGAAGGCTGAGGGATGTCAATGTCTTGTACCAGGAGGTCCTCTCCTGCTCTCCCTGTAGGTCTGCATCCACAGAACACTCTGTAGAGCGTTCTGACAGCAGGGGAGGGGATAGAAGCCATGACCAACTCAGCAAAAGTGCCATCAGGGCCTAAACTAAGCTACCACACCAGAAAGAAGGGGTGAATGTTCTTAGGTGAAGACTAGAATTAGGGATATGTAAAAGAAAATCAAAGAAATTAAGTTTAGAATCACAAAGGGCAAAAGACTAAGTCAGTCATACCTTTGTGGCTTTTTAGATGAGTCAGTTCAGAGATGTCTCTGTAAACTTGAAGCTATAGGGGTCAGATTCTACTTTCCAACACAAATAATCGTATTCTTGCTTCATTTCTCATTTATTTACAAAACTATATTTCCGGGCAGAATTTATCAATCAAATTTCAATCAGCATGAATTCAGGGAGATTAAACCTGCTGCACTGCTGCTGTATCTAGTTTCTATGTCTGAAAATGTTGTGTTTGACTTCCTTGGAAGAATGATTTGCATACCCAACTAAACAAAACGGTGGGATGTGTAACAGTATCTTGCAATATTCTTCTTAATCTTGTAGAAAAAACCACATTTATACACTGAGGGAATAAACAGAAGCTCTGCTCTTTCACGATTTGCTTCTATTCCCTATCCCCTCGATCCTAGCACACCCATCCATTCTCTAGACATGCTTCTCAAATGGTTTTCCTTCACCAAAAATCTGATTTTTACAGGAAAAAAGACAGTTCTGAAAATTTGGAGTTCTTTATTTTTCTGAACAAAGAGTGCTTTCATTTTAAAGCTCATTCTGCTTCTTGAAAGTAAGTTTTGCAATTTAGAAGAATTTGCATGCATATAGGTTTTTATATCTGTGTACATATGTGTGTCTAGATAAAAGCCTCCATCGCCCTCCTTTTATGCAAATCTGTGAACCAAAAAGAAAAAAAAAAAAGAATGTGAGTTGAGAAAACGAAATATTCTACAATAGATGCCATAAAAATACTACCTTAAAATAATAATGTTCAAACAATAGGTCATTTTTAAAACAGTCTTAAATAAAACCAGTGCAAATAGTTGTGCATAGCAAAGACACCTTACACAGCAGAGAACTTAACTAAGCTGTCAGAGTTAACAAGTATCAGAAATGGGAACTGATGTAAGATGCCTGCCCCTAAATCCATTAGCAGCTGAGAAAATGGAATAAGAATGTCACGAAGTGCTGGCAGCCTTTACTGACTTCTGATATGTGACTGCAAAAGAAAAAGGGCTCAGCTAGAGAAGACTTTATCATATTTTTCCCAATGCTGGACAACAAATTTGTGAAAAAGGAAGTGTAATAGAAGAATGAAAAAACTTTCAGCAATCTCACATCTGTCTCTCATGGTTTTAAATAGCTATTTGCCTTCTAGAAATTGCATTGTTGGGATAGTAAACCTTATGTATGCCTGGGCTGCTAGAATTGAAATAACAGTGAACTACAGAATTCTTTGGCACAGACAGTTACAGGTTTAGAAGTAGTTTCCAAGCTGGCTACCCAGGCTGGCAGACAGGAGACAGATTGATTTCTTCATTAAAATGTAGGGCAGTTTTTTCATGATGGCTGATTTTGGGCTTCCTGAGATGAGTTCACCATTTAAAGACTTCCAGTAGCTTTCTGTATGTGTAAAGGAAATGGAAAAAAAAGGTATAGGTGGAAGAAGATTCAGGAGTGACCTTACCACTCTCTACAACTGCCTGAAAGGAGGATGTAGCCAGGTGGGGGCTGGTCTGCTCTCCCAGGTACCAAGTGACAGGAAATGGCCTCAAGCTGTACCAGGGAAGGTTCACATAGCATGGTAGGAAAAACTTTTCTCTGAAAGGGTGGTCTGGGACTGGAACAGGCTACCCAGAGATGTGGTGAAATCACCACACCTGAAAGTGCTTGAAAGGCATGTAGATCTGGCACTTGTGGTTAATTGTGAACATCAGGCTGCTAGGTTAGCATTTGGGTTTGATGATCCTAGAGGTCTTCTCCAATGTCAATGATTCTAGGACTCTAAGTTGCAAATCCATCCAATGAACGGCATCTACCAGAGATACTAAGTGTGAAACCCTGTGATTTGTATTTTATGTTGCTGCATGGTGATCAGATAAGAGGAAATAATAGTAGAACAGGAAATTGATATTATGTACAAAATCATGATTGTCTCCACTATCTGAACATAGTTTCAGAGGAAATACTTGGTGCTGATTTTAGACATTTTCATGTTCACATTCAATGGCAACGTTATGACTGAATGTGGGGTTCTTCACTCCATTTTGCAGACTCCTTTTAGTACAGAGGTAGTGTTAAACCTCGGTTTAATTAACTCCTGAAAATTATCAAAGTAGGAGGGGAAATGTGAATAACACAGATACTGGAGGTGGATCTCGATGTCTTGAAAGTACTAGACAGAGGAAGCTGTGTAAGAAGACAGCTCTGCCTGGGTGATGAGATTCTCAACCTGCTCATTTCTCAGCAAGTTCACCTGCAGGAGGAACATGACAGTAGTGGAGATGAAGGACCTCTTATATTTAAGCAATATCATGCTGAGCAGATCTTAAGATGTCTATACCCTACTATCATGCAGTGTGTACTTTTCCATTGCTAGTCTATGGCCACATTATGGATGAAATAAAATTCCCTCTTCCACAGAGAATTTAAAAAGAAAGAGATTCTAATCTACTAAATCTACTAATCTCTCTAATCAAGTCTAAGAGACTGTAAGGTACTGTTTTCCTTCCACATCTATTCCTTAGACAAGGATCTTTGGTGTGTTTACACAGAAGTAATCCTACAATTCAGAATAATGTTTAAAGTTTTAATGATAAAAGTTTTTTCATGTTAAAAGTTCTGTTCTGTTTTATTAAGGTGCCAAGAAATGCCTTTTAAAGTCTTGTAGCACAGAGGAATTACTTGGAAAAAATTCAGAAAGCTCTTGAATGAATAATTCAATGCACAAAGCAAAGGAAAAATGTTCTGCTTTTCTTTGCACTGCTTTTGTGTGCTTACTGTTCCTTAGGAAGAGAAGCAACTATCACAGAGGAAGCAGAAGAGAATACATGTACACTATGTATGTTTTCTGCAGGTTTATATTGGTTGTGTGCTGTTGGTACTGCAGCATTTAAGAAAAACTGCATCTAAAGAAGGAAACCACAACACTCTTGCCAAAAAATAATGGCAGACTGGGTATACTCCAGAGTGCCAGGAATTTCTGTCATTTTTCACAGTTTTGTGAGAAGGACATTTGAGCTGGTGTTTGGTGAACTCTGTCTAGATGCCAGGTGCCAGTAGGGTACTTTCTAACTCCCCCTCCCCAAAAGCACAGGCAGGAGAAAATGCAACAAAAAGATTGTGGATCAAGGTCACAAGAAGATCACTCAGAAGCTACTGTCATGGGCAAAATAGGCTTGACTTGGGGAAACTAATTTAGTGTTTTGTGAATTAAAGCCAGAATTTTTAATTCTAAAGATTATTTAGCCTAACTTCTTTGCCATGTGCAGGGACACCTTCCACTAGACCAACCTGCTTGTAGCTTCATCCAGCCTGGCCTTGACTGCATCCTGGGGTGGGACATCCACAGCTTCTCTGGGCAACCTGTTTTAGTAGTAGGTTTTATTCAGAGCCAAACCTAGTACAACTTTTAGAAGTCAAGACCTTACACTGAATTTTAAGTGAGGAAGGTAACATTATAGTAAATACTAGCAAAACCTGGACTTAGCTCTTTGAAAACTTACCATCTTCGAGGGTTAGCTTTGCTAATAAAGGGTGATTCACACCTAGGAGAAGTGGAAGATGGTAGTAATCTCAATCAGGTGTAGAGCCAGTGGCAATTTATTAAATGAATGGTTTGGAAAATAAGAAGAAAACAAAAAGAATATGAAAAGAAGAATCTTCTATTTAAGAATCCTGTAAGTATATGATGACATTTTTTCATGATGGAAAGATGTTGTGGCAATAATATTCTACTTCTATCCATACAATGCTATATGATAAGTTAGCTTGATAATTTTCTATCAGTATAAAGACTCCTGATTTTAATTAAATTACTATTTTAATGGAGATTAAAAAATGGAGAAAATTAGATGAATATTGAAAAATATAAATAAAAAGTGCTCTGTCCCTGGATTTCACACTTTTAACAGAACTGCAGAAAGTTTTCATGTGGAAACAATAATCATAATAAATATGACATGATATTTCAATGTCTGTGTTTAATGGAAAAGTCACTAATGAGCTTTATACTGACACTTTTGAAGAAGTCGTGTAGAATCTCCCCCTAGGTACTTTTTTGCTCTGTCTTCTCCTCCAGCAAAATGCATCTCTCTTATGTATCTACTTTATTCTGACCTTCCCCCTTTTTTTTACAGTGAATCACTAAAGCAGTTTCTCATTCTCAGAAAAATACGCTTGACATCCTATGAGTCAAACCACTCAAAACAGAAAAGACCCCTCTCATGGAGGAGTAATATGGAAGTAGTCATCCTGGGTCAGTATTTCTAGATGATAGTTCAGGTAATGGGAAAAAGTACAAATTCAAGCACTGCCGTTGCCTCTTTAATTGGTCCCTTTGGAACTGGAAGAAGCAGTTGTTGTAGGAGTGTTACATAATGAAAAAAAGCTGTCATTTTCCATCTAAACCACTTCATGTTTTTAGTGTGTGGGGAGGAAAAATTTGATGGAGAGGATTTTATTGGTTCTTTTTTTTTAATTATCATTATTTTCTCTCAGAAAATTTTATAGGCTATCTCATGATCTTCATGTGTATTTGTCTATCAGAGCAATGTAGTTCCAAGAAATTACATAACGCACTAGATACGGTGCAATTTCATGTTGTGTTGTGAAGTAATGCACTCATTCAGACTATATTTGAGCTAGAGTATGTGAGATTTTCTTTACTGGTATTCTCCAAAAAAGATTATATACCTTTTGTGAGAGTGATTCTTTCTGTGAATGAAGTTTCCAGGGGAGTCTCAGAATTTATGACACCTCAGAAGATGTCATTTCAATTTCCAGTAGCCTCTGAGACCCAGTGTAGCCAAGAAATATTTCTCCTTATATTCCAGAGCTAATTTGGCTCTGAAAGTGCCTGCAAGAGATCACTTTCTAGCTTCTTCATTCTTCACATCTCTCACACATACAGCATGGGGAGCAAAGAGGACAAACTCATGGTCTACATACAGGCTGCAGGGCCAAAATTGCCATGGGATCATGGAGATATAGTCAACTGGAGTGCTGCTGTGGGTGGATACAGTCTCTGCAGTGTGGGCAGGACAGGAAGAAGAGGTGGAAGAGGAAGAATTCCAACTGATCTTGGAGCAGCTGGTATGTATGGAGCCCTCTATCAGGGATCGTGTGTCAGGATGAGTAGACAGACAAGCATGCATGACATTGTAGTCTGAGGAGTCTGCATGGACTGCCTCATCACACATGAAAAGCAAATGATACCTTCTTCAGACAACTGGAAGAAGCATCACATTCACAGTTACAGGGAACTCGACCTATGCTGATGTCTGCTGGCAGGACAAGAAAGCAAGACACAAGCAAACCAGGAGATTTCTGGAGTTAATGAAAGAACTTTCTAACTTTCTGCTGGAGATGCCCATGCTGACAGCAGGAGTCTCCTCTAGGGAGGTAGAGGGTCTTGGGATACCCATGAGGCTGTTCTCTTTCCCCTTTAGAATCTGAGGTGTCCTTTCAGCCCAAATGCCTTCCATCCTCTTCTCTGCACCAGTGCACAGAGACATGGATGGGCCAGTGCAAGAATGTTTCTATGAGGTCTTGTGGGCTGGACTGCAGCTCCAGGACTATGGCCTCCTCACTGAGCCTCAGAAGGCACAGACTGGTCGTGGTCAGGGTCATTGCTGTAACCATTAGCCACTGCCATATCCCTTAGATCTCCTGCAGCAAGTATTGCAGCTGGGGCATCACTAGCTCAAGGGTTTCTGGATAGCCTTGGAAAATGCTTGCCCAGATGTCAGGTGGGAGGCCACCTACGGCAGGCCTGGGTACTGTCTCTGCTGCCTTGAAGAATGGTATCTTTTGGAAAAAAGATGGTGGGTGACTGGGTGTCTAGAGCTGTTTCTATATAGCTGCTGGCATCCAATAGCTACATGGCAGGCCTGCTGGTTTAGTCTAAAAAGTCATCTTCCACCCATACCAGTAACTTGATGTGCTGGACAAGGACCACACAGAGCAGGACAGATTGTTTTTCTACTGTCCACTGTATCATGCAGCCCAAGCAGACCTGGCGTAGACACAGGATCATGCAGGGCAGACTGAGTTTTGCAGGAGATGGAACATGTCCAGCCTGATGCTGTGGTCGTGCTCTCAGTGCATTGCAGCAGGCTGGAGAGAGCTCAGGGCAGCAGCTGCTTTCCCATGGCAACCAGGGAACCATAGCCAACAGCTTCAGGCTTGGAGAACTGCTGCCAAGAGCCACCAACCCACCACCCTGCACCAGCCAGAGCCTTGCTTGACTTTCCAGGCATTGTAGGCACACTCAGCAGGAGACCAGGCATTAGTCAGGCTGGGGCAAGCTCTGTCAGCTCCTGGGCAAGCGTAGTGACAGTCTGGGCCTGCCAAAGTGACGGGAGTGGGATATGGGGAGAGGGTGGAGGCCAGGCACATTTCTTGTCAGAATTCCTTCTGGCCTGGAAACTCCCAGGCAGCAGCTGGTGTCAGTGCCTTCCTGAGACAGGAGAAAAATATCTCACTGCCCAGTTCCTCCTCTGCTGGTTGTTAGTGGACAGACAGACAAGTGAGGATGGAGGCTTGAACGTTTATAAAGAGGTGGGGAAATGAGTTCATCCTTTTTAAATTTTTGTTGTCCATTCCCACCCAGTGGATCAGGATGTTTGGATAAAAACCAAACTTCAGTTTGGTTTGGTTGTTTTTTTGTTTTTGTTTTTTAGGTTTTTAAATTTGTTTTGTTTGTTTGTTTGTTTGTTTGTTTTGTTTTAATTTTTTTGTTTTGTTTTGTTTAAAATAATATTTATGAATTGAGGAAAATAGTCATATCACAAGACTGACTTAGATGATGTCATTGCAGACAGTGTGTTTTGTACAACTGTGAAGGAAGAAGAAGGAGCTACGGGTGGGAAAAGCATAAGGAAATCTATTGTTTTTAATAACAATGAGATAGGCAAGGGCTTGGGGGATTCCAGGTAACTGTTGTTACTCTGCATGGATTCAGAAAAGTATGTATTTCTTCATAAGCCTTCATTTCCTCTACAACATTTGCACTACAGCTAGTTACACTCCTAGTAAAAAGACTTTGTGTCTATACTTAAATTTTGCAGGGCCAAAGTTTTTTGGAAGGTCTTACTACTGATATTTCAATAGGTAAATTTGTATAACATGGTATTACGCTTAGTTATAAAACTGTAGAAATATTTCAGTATTTTTTCCGTCAACAGAAAAATTTACCACTGTCTCCTGTGGCCCTCAAAATTAAATTTTGCCGAAATCTCAGGTACAGTATGGACTTGCCTACTACGCCTCTTGTTCGCATTGGTCACACTATTCAGAAAACCATACAGCTGAACTGACACGGCACTTTAGACTGGGTAATTCTAGTTTTAAGCTCTTAGAGCTATATGGCTTTCAGACCAAAAATTGGCTGCTTAGATTCTACATGCGTCAGTTCACCCAAAGTCATGCAAATGGTTTTGAAGACCTGGGCTGACTAAGATCACCCAAAATTCCCAACAGTGGCTTAATTCTGTCAATTTGCAAATTCAAATGTTATGTTATAGCAGGAATGAACAAGGTTACCCAAATAGCAGCAGAAGGTCTGACATAAAGCTGAAAACGAAACCCAAAATTCTTGCCTCCCAAAACATGGCAAAAGCCACAAGCTAGTGTTTTATTGTTCCTAGTTACAATAGGAACAATATTTCCTTTGTGACTCCTTCAATGTTCTTGGTTTGAAACTCCTAATTTCCACGCCATTATTGAAATGAAATGGATTAGAACAGTGGTGTCTAATTTTCTGAGTTACTATTTTCTTTTTCTTCCACAGTTTTAAGAATCTCTTCCATAGGGGTTTTGACACGCAGTCAGATAGGGACAGCTACCTAGGAGGACAATCCTCATGCGTTTTTCTGAGTAAGGCATCATGAAAGCCTGATCCTAATTCCTTGTTGACATAAAACACTGAAGTGATTCTGAAGTGAAATCCTGACTTCTGTGCTAGACATGACTGAGGATATCTATGTGCAGTGCTTTCTCATGCCACCATAATTGTCCAGCACTGTTGGCACATGTGGACAATAAGCCACATGGAGGCTGGAGCAGCAGTGCAAAAAGTTATATGGAAACTGTGGTCTGATTGCTGTCATCAACACCCTTGTTTTTGTCTAAGTTGCTATTCTTGTTCTTAAGTCTTCTTGCTGCTAACACCTCTTGTTTTTCTGTTCTCTACCTTGTGTGGGTCTATTCTGTGTACATTCTCATTGCTCCTCCTCACAGTGAAGAAATTTCCTCAGAAAACTGGGCTATGTTTGTCTCTGGGCTGTGTCAAACTTAGGCTTCAGGTTTCAGGTAGGTGTACTTCAAGAAAGATGGGGGAGAATGTAAGAAACTAGGACATAAAAAACCCCAGAGAACAGGACATTCGAGTTAATAAACTGGCTGGCTTAGAAAAGTGGAAGCTGTTGATTATGATCTACTTATTTGATACATTCTTCATATCTGGAAAACAAAATGAGAGCAGAGCAAGATGAAAAATTGCAAGTGGAATTTGTAGGAAGATAGTTGACCCCTGATAGCATTGTCTATATTGAAAATTCACTCTCCTTGCTAAGATGGTTACAGAATTTCCCAGAGCACTCAGCTGAAATCACTGTTATACATCAGTGAAATCTGATAGGTGAAACTCTACTTCAGAAAAAGGAAGGACTAAATCAGAGAGCCTATTAAAAGTAAACCTTTTTCTTAAAGCAACATTTACAATTATTTTCATCTTAGAATACAAGTGCATCATATCCCATTGTCAAATACGACTTTTTTGTTGCTTCTAATACCTATGGGGCTGAAATGAATATTCTTGAAATTATAACTTTAACAATAACTCCTAGTGTAGCCATTCGTTGCTCTCTCAGCATAGACAAAATATGGAAGAATATATTAGAAACTGTTTCTCTTAAGCAGTGGCTATAGCAGCAGAAAACTGTAATTTGCCTGCTCTTCTGAAAGAATGCAAGATCATTACACAAAAATATAGGAAAAGACAGAGTTGTACAGATTTCAGTCTTGCAATAGCATGCCTGGATGATTCCTTCCTGTTTCAGGATTACTGCTGGTATAAGTTTGCAGCGTCAGCTGGCTTGCAGATAATAGAAAAGGGAAGAAATTGGACCTTTACACTGCTGCTCGCTCTGCTTTGCCTGTTCCTGGGATAAAAAGAGGAGATAAACCCTTCAACTGTTACAGAACTTTTCTGCTATGCAGCACAGTAAGAGCTGTAAGCCCTAAGCTTCAGGAGTAGTTTTAAGTCTTGGTAAAATGAGAGCAAAAGTGGAGCCAGAAAGAGCCAGGTAACCCCTAGAGCTGAGCTGGTACACATGAGGGCATTTGCTCCAGGCACCCTGGGGGCCTCGCTACTGGATTTATATTAATCATTATAAGGACTGTAATTTACCACTATATTCATTTAGTCTTTTTAGTGATTCTAGCTGAAAAAGATGTACAATTACATTGATGTGCCAATGCTGCAATAGTTAAATGAAATGGCAATTTCTTTTCTTCCTATAAAATCCATTTTTCAGAAGAAAACAAAAAAAATCAGAAAAGCCAACACATTTTAAAAAGCCTAATGAACACGCTTTTCTTTTTCTGGCTTGTTTTGAAAAACATAGTTAAACACAGGAGGCTAAAGAACAAAGTTTTTGGTTTTTTTTCTATAAAAAGTTATATCCCTTTCAAGATGTCACTTTATTGCATTAAAGAAATTTTAAGTTCAAAATCTTGGTAACCCATCATTTTTATAAAAGTATTTTTTGATTCATATAAAATGGTTCACTCTAAGTTAAAATCTCATTTTCAACTGCAATAATTTTTTTTTGCCCTGTGTGCCAGAATTTGTCAAAAAATGAATAATGTATCTATTTCTAAGCTTAAGATGATTTTTGAGAAAAGAACATATTGTACTTACCACCTTGTGATCTCATTTTGCCTACTAATATAAGAGTTAAATAGTTGTTTCTTCTTTTCCATAGTGCAAAATCTCTTTGGGGTAAAAAGCAATGATGAAACCATACCGAAGCTATATCATGGGTAAGTAACTAAGTGCTGAGCATTTTTCAAAATACTATACCAGATATTCATAAATCTAGTTTGTATATGAGTGGATGGCAGGTTTACGTTGATAAAGCTTCAATGTTTTTCCTTTTCATTGATTTCCCTTATGACATTGAGCACATATTCTTTGTACTATTGGTATTTTAGCTCTGGCATGGACACTGAGAATGATGTCTGTAATAATGTCACTGACCTGGAATGAAAATATGAAACTAGGAAGAAAGGTTATGTAGAGAAAAAATACCAAAACAAAACAAGCCTGTTATGCTAAATCAAATGCCCTTGATCTCAGTGCAATTGCTGAGGACTAAAATTCAAATGCAAGGAATTATGTATGCATTAAGTAGGTACTTGCATTGATCTTTCCAACCACTGTAACTCTCTCAAGCAGAGATGAAAAAATCTTTTTAAGCTCATCTATGTTTCCAAAGAGTTTAATAAAGGCTTATCTTTCATAAGAATGTGTTTCTGCCAGCCTGCAAAGTCCCTCATCTTAACCAACTAAGGTTCAGGCCTAAGAGGAAAACTCTTTTTAACATTTAATACATATTTTTGTTGGAGTGGAGGTATGTGACCTCTTTAAAGAACAACTTGTCATGCAAACACCTATTGCAATCACACTTTAGAGAACTTTACGTCCAAAAAAAGTATTGCTGCAATTTTCAAAATGAAGAATGGTATCTGACATTATTGATTTGACAGAATTTTTTCTCCCTTCAATGTTTTTCCCTTTCCCCTTCCCTCCTCCAAATTACTGTCATGGAACTCAGCAGCTGGGCAGCATTCTGTTCACATTACTGTGACATGAAACCCAAGTAACACCTGGGGTGAGCATTTTTGGCCTGTAGTTTGTGTGATGAAATCAGAGATTTTGGAGGTCAATGTTCTATGGCCTGCAAACAGCAGAGTTGTTCTCTCTGTGTCACAACTCACTTCATTATTCTTTCAAGATTTCATTTGTGTACTTCATTTGTATAACTAAAAATTTAATAATTCTTTACCTGTAGTTAGTATTTATCTTTGCTATAACAAACACAAATCTGGAGAAACAGGCAATCTATTGCTATACTTAAAAATTGTCCTCTACCTTCATTATCTTTTTATTGTTCTCTAAATGACCTATTTGTTGATATTATTCTATGATACTCTTCAATTTATTAACATTTGCAGTGTAAAATTAGGTTTTTAGTAGTGCTCTTTATTAAAGACAGCATAACACAACTGCTGTAATCATATGGTTATTTATTTTGAAGCTTAAGTATTTGAAAGGGTGTAGAAAGTACATTTACTGACTATGAAAGAACTTAATGGAAGAGAAAAACTTTATGTTTTTTTTCTGGTTAAATGGGACACTGGCTAGCATGGAAAACATATGAATCTGATGGGAGGTGTGACAACTCCATGCTGGGTGCTATAAGTAAAAAATGATATCTGATTTTTGTAACTGCAAAATACTCTGAAATGTTCAGTATTTGAAAGTTTCTTATCCTGACTATAAAGAAAATGAAAATACTTAGACTTAATGTAGAAGTAGTTTTTGCAGGCTGACCAATCACATATCAGTTAAAAAGCCCAAAAACAGTGGAAAAAAAAAAAGAATCTCTGTAGCTATATTAAATATATGTGCTCTGAAGGTTTTGAATTCCAAATAAATGTTTATTTTAATTGGAAATATTTGGGGAAAAGCATACAGGAAACGTGGGCTGCACAGTCTTGGATGGTTATCTGACACCAAGCTCAGAGGTATCACTGATGCACCTGAAGGATGAAATGGTGTCCAGAAGAACCTGGACAAGCACAAGAAATGGGTCCATGGGAATTTATGAGGTTTAACAAGACCAAGGGCAAGATGCTGCACCTTGGTTGGGGCAACACCATTTATCAACACAGGCTGGGGATGAACAGATTGAAAGATGCCCTGCAAGAAGGACTTGGGGATGCTGTGGAATGGGAGGCTGGACATGACCTGGCAATATACACCCACAAGGCTCCAACCTCCTTTCAGCTAGTTGTAGAGTGATAATATTGTCCCTGATCCTCTTCTTCTCCAGGCTAAACAACCCCAGCTCTCTCAGCTACTTCTCATAGGATGTGTGCTCCAGCCACTTAACCAGCTCATTTGCCCTTCTCTGGGCAAAGAGTGAGTCCAGACTCACTCCTGCCCCTCAATGTCCTTCTTGTAGACAGGGGCACAGAACTAGACACAGAACTTGAGGTGTGAGCTCACCAGTGTGAAGTGCAGAGGGTCAATCACTGCTCTGGTCCTGCTGGCCACACTATTGCTGATACAGGCCAGGATGCCAATGGCCTTCTTGGACACCTGGGCACACTGCTGGTTCATGTTCAGGCACTGTTGACCACTAACCCCACATCCTCTTCTGCTGGGGAGCTTTGCAGCCACTCTGCCCCAGCCTGTAGCACGGGGTTGTTGTGGCCCAAGGGCAGGCCCTGGCATTTGGCCCTATTGAACCTCATACATTTGGCCTGAGGCCATCGATCCAGCCTCTCCAGATCCCTCTGCAGAGCAGCACTCCTACCCAATGTGAATTTACTAAGAGTGCACTTGATCCCCTTATCCAGGTGTCAGAAAATATATTAAGCAAGATTTGCCCCAGTATGGAAGTCTGGGAGACACCACTGGTGTCTGGATACCAACTGGATCCAGCACCATTCACCTCCACCTGGCCATGCAGGCAGGTTTTAACCCAGCAAAGATGCACCTGTCCAAGCTGTGGGCTGCCAGCTTTTCCAGGAGAATGCCATGGGAGACCATGTCAAAGGCTTTGCTGAAGTCCAAGTAGACAACATCCACAGCCTTTCCCTCATCCAGGTACCCTGGTTATAAAAAGAGATCAAGTTTGTCAAGCATGACCTGCCTTTCCTAAACCTGTGTTGGCTATTGATGACTATATTCCCTCACACTTAGAATAAAGAATGGAAGTTTTATTTGGCCCTTCTTTTGATATTAATGTATTTACAAAAACAATATTTATTATCCTTTACAGAAGTGGCCAGATTAAGTTCTAACTGAGTTTTTACCTTCCTAATTTTTCTTCTACGTGATTGATGTTGAGGGAGGTGATTCTACCCCTCTGCTCTTTGAGACCCATCTGCAGTGCTGCATGCAACTCTGGGGTCCCCAGCACAGGAAGGACATGAACACCTGGAATGAGTCTAGAGGAAGGACACCAAGATGATCAGAGAATGAAGCACCTCTTCTATTCTTTCCAGTATTTGGATATTGGAAAGGAAATTGGGTTTGTTCATCCTGGAAAGGCGAAGGCTTATTGGTCACCTGATTGTAGCCTCCCAGTACCTGGAGATACCTGATTGTAGCCTCCCAAGATAAATGGAGAGAGACTATTTACAAGGGCATGTAGTGACAAGACAAGGGGGAATAGTTTCAACCTGAAAGAGGGCAGCAGTGAGGCACTGGAAGAGGCAGCCCAGAGAAGCTGTAGGTGCCCAGTTCTCAGAATGATGGGGCTTTGCACAGTGAAATGTAGCCCCATCGTGGCTGGGGATTTGGAACTAAGTAATCTTAATGTTCCTTTCAGCCTGTGCCATTCTGGAATTCTATGATTCTATGATATTGGAATTCTAAACTTTTAATTTTTTTTAAATTGTGGACTGACTGTGGTTGCAGAAGGAATGCATATCACTAGAAGTAATAATACATGAAAACACCTACATGCAACCCTTGATTAAAAGAGTCTTTGAGGAACAGAGGAGAAATAGGGCAGAGAAACCTCATAATATTTAGCCTGTGCTTATCTGCCTCTGTCTGAGAAAATAAATTTGGCTAAGCTTGTTAATGAGATTGTGCTCAGAACTCTTAAATGACTGCACTTCCTTTTCTGGCTAAACACAAATCAAGAAACCTGTTTTAAGAAAGTCATAAAGACACTACTTGACCTGTAAATTTGAGCTTAAAACCTCCCAGAGAGACAGTTTTGAAAAGGCTACCCTGTCCTAACAAAAAAAAAAATATAAATCTAGACTGAAAATACTGCAAACTCTAACATATGCCATCTAGATGCAAGATAGTTTATGGTAGCTCCTTAATCTCATTACTGAGTGACTGTGGAAAAACATATGCTTTTGAAGCTGTCTGTTTTATCTGCTGCACCAGTAATTTCTCTGAATGTTTTTATATAAAAGTCAATAAAGTAACCTAGTGCAAAATTTTGTACTACCATCACATAAAACAACTTTTGTTGATACTGCCACTCTTTCTGCTTCCTTTTATTATTAAAAAATTGGCTTAATTACTTTAATTTGCTCTTGAATGATATAGGATAGAAAATATGTGGCAAGTTAAAAATAAAGTCCTTCTTGCCAGCAATATGTGTAAATGTCTATGCATTTTCTAAGGCATGTTTAGATTTGTAGTTCATCTGTGCTTAGAATGTTAATTTTCATGATGAAATGGTAAAAGGCATATTGAACTCCATGTTTTGCCTATGTTGTTATTGCCTATGTGCTGTGTAGCCTAGTGTTTGCTTTTGATGTCCAGTGTAACAAGAAGTTTTTTCCTGTGTTTAATTTCTTAATTTATTCTTTATATTTTTAATTTGAAGCATAAAGATTAAAACAAGAATTATTTTATCTGCCTTAATTGTTTGAAACTAATTTCTTAGTATTAGTAACATGAATTCCCTAAAGCAGGTTATCTTTGCACTTCTTACTGTTCGCTGGGGAAAAAAAAGATTAATTAGAAAGGCATTGGTTAGAGGAAGAAATACAAGATTGTGAACATGTTCATGAGAACTAGCAAGTGTAAGGAAGCAGACTTCAGAAGAATATAGTGAAATTGTTCTAAAACAAAAGGGTGTCACAGTATTCTTGAGAAGTAGAAAGCTGGAACTATACATGTGCATTGATTCTGTTTCTGTATTCCTTATGCTCTAGGATAGGGCAATGCAAATAATTTAATTTGATTTAAATGCTAAGAAAGGAGCTGTTCAAATGTTCTTGTGAAGTGCTTCTTGGAAAATCATTAGGCTGGGCTGAAGCAGGGATGATCTGAGAGAATGGCAGGTTAGTGCTCCTCATGTGGCTGTAAGGAAGAGAGGGAAAAATTTTGTCAACAGTAACATTTGAAGATAAAGACTCCAATTTGAGTCAAACCTGAATTTATAGAAAAATAAATCTTTTCACCCATGCTGTGATGAGGCTGGCACAGCAGAGTTTATTTCGTGCCTCAGGGATCAGGTTGCAACAGGCTTTGGAGAGGCCAGACAGCTGATATAAACTAATGCAGTCTTCAGAGATGTGCCTGAGTCTGACCAACGTGATGGGCAATTTCCAACATATTTTCCATCAGGCCTGTTCCCATTGCTTGTGCTGCCACAGCAGAGTGATAGTTCTTGAAATGCTGTTTTCTGGCCATGAAAGTGCAGCAGGAGCTTTCCACCCTCAGACAAGGGTCTGCTTTTGTGGCTGCCTGACTGTGCCTGTGCCTGACTGCATCCGGGGCACCCTTTCAAAGGAGGGGAAACACCACCTTCTTTGCAAGAGCGAAATGGTGGGAAGAAGTATGGTACAGTGACATCACTTGCTGCAGCAGCAGGTCCATGACAGAGTTTGTTCAGCCAGGTCTTCCAGGAACGTTTTGCATCTGTATTATTCATTGCTAGTATCTGTATTGCCTGCCTGTTTTTGTCATGGGTTTGTTCATAAGATGTGCCTTTCTGTCACTCCTGTATCTATTGTTTTTAATTTAGTCCTGTTAAGTTGCTGTCATCTCATGCTGTTTTTGGGGTTTCCAAAACAGAAGAATGCATTAGCAATATGTGTTTTGATCTGATCATTATGATTATTAGAGAGATGCCTCTGACCAAATTGATGTGCCAACAAGACCATATGAAAAATTCAATAGTATGGATTTTATTTAACAATCTAACTATCTAACAAATGTGAGAGAGCAAGATAGAAAGAAACAGGAATAAATAAAGGGTGGGGGAGGAGAGAGAGTGGGAGAGAGACAGATTAAGAAGAAAGTTACCCTCCCTCTGGATCCGTCAGTGTTCCTTTGTTTCTCTTCATTCTGAATTTCTGGGTGGTGGGGGTCCCACAAAACATTAAGTTCAAAGTATGATCAAGTATATGAGGGAACAGCACCTCCCCTGTGTATATTGGGAGGAGTCTTACACTGCTGTTTGCAACAGGCTCTGGATCTCTTGCAACCCTTAGGATCACACACAGTCCTCTGGTGGAAGACCTTAGAAATGAGTTTTGGGGGGGTGCTTCAGTGGTCTTTGATAGTTTATTACCCCTTCTAGTGCCTCTCACATGAATGTCCTTTGTGTATGTGACCACCCCGGGGGTGTGAAGTTTTACAGATGAGCTAGTTTGTGTAAGGGAGGACGATTGGCATAAGGAAAAACACCATCCAGTCTCCACAGGATCTGCTTGTATCTCCTGGTGGTGGGTGCTCCCCCATTCTGTTTTTAGTGGATCAGATATTTTGCTACCACACCCTCAAAATCTCTGCTGCCCCATCTTAGCTAGGGGCAGTGTGAGCAAACTCGGCCTCAGCAGATGAGTCTGGGCTATGGCCTCCTCCTGCCAAACCCAGCACAGCTGCCGGGTTTTGACTTGTGAATACATTCTTTTCCACCAGCCTTGTTCACTGCTCCTTAGGCCTGAGATAATTGGACAATTCTGGCTGAACTTGCAGTCCAAATTTCTGTCAGCAGGAATCTTTGGGAGGGGGAGGAGGATGGCTTCAGTGGTCACAGGTGAGCAGTTGCTTCTTTGCGCAGTTTGCTATGGTGGAATAAGTCCTTTTGTGATTTTAACATTGTTTGAGCCAACAATTTTCAGTCTCTCACAATATGACGATAACACTGTTCTCCCTAATAGCTAAGCTGTTCATCATCATGTTTCTCCTTCTAGAGCACTACTCTCTCTCACTTAATTCAGTCCCCTGAGGCACAAAAGAAATGCTGGCTGTACTCTCATTGCTGTACCAGACCAAGCATTTCATTTTCTTTACAGGATTCAAAAACATCAATTGGATTGCTTTCAAGCTGGAACAGTTTCCTCACTAGTGGTATTCTTTCACAAACAGTTGTCATGTATCTTATCCATATATCCACATCGGCATGTGGACATCTTTTGGTTTTTTAGCTGTTATCATACATTTAGAGCTCTTAAGGGCCTCTACTAAAATACTATTTATATTTGGTGACATCAAGACTCCTGATGTTATGCTCTACTCCAAGGCACTTGTTTGTCTAGATAAAGTAATTTGCTTTGACAAATCTGTGATACATAGAATGCAATTCTCTGACAAGGTAAAGGCTTTTTAATATTCTTAGATTTGCTTTTTATTATTCTTAGATTTGCATACACAGAAAAAGTCAACATTTGCAGATAATGTTCAATGCTTGTCAAATATGGTTGACATTGCATATTAAACTTATTAACAGCACATGACATGCTCTTCGGGGAAGAATTTAAATTTTTCCTGTGGTATTTTTTTTCCAGATGTTCCTGCTTTGTTCTTTCTGCTTCTTACTAGGAGGTAAGAGAAGGACCACCAAAAAATCAGAGGAAAAGACAACCAATAACTGTAAGAAGAAAAGTGAGTAGTTTATTTTCCCAGCTTCATTCTATACCACAGAGATTTTTTTTTCCATTTTTTCTTGCCAGGAATTTCTCAAAGGTTCCCATGGATGCAGCACAGAGTCCTGAAACTACTCTTACTATCATAGTTCTAGAACCAGTTTCATTATTCACTGGGCAAAATATCACATACTTTATAATGATCAGCATGGCTACCAGCTCTGATTAAACCTTAGAGATGTGATTTTACTGGAATTCAATCATAGCAAGGGAACACACAACAAAAATGTAGGGATGATATTAATTCCTGGATATGAAAACTTACTTAAAATTTCTCATCTACATTTTTTTTTTAAATTTAAATAATGAAAAAAATTTTTTCAGCCTTTGGAGCCATGGATATTGAGCTTGAAAATTGATATAATAAATCACAATAAAAAGAATATTATTTGTGCATGTCTACCACCCTCCATCACAGCTTTGAATGTACAATTTTCAAATATTGCATGAAAAAATATGACAATTATCTAAGTATATAATACTGTGGTGTTTCAAGGCAGTAAAAAACTTGTATAAGATTTTGAAGCTATGTGTTCTGTATTTATCTGTATTTATCTATGTATTTAATTTAACATGATAAAAAACATCTAAAAGTCTTTATTACGATTTTGATATCTGTTGCACCTTATATTATAAATAAATTGTTCATTCTAGTAAATTCTTCATACAGCCCTTCTGAGTAATGTAAACTCTGTATGTTTGAAGTGCTCAATGTATGCTAAGGAATCAAAGTAAAACAAGCAGGGTCTTAGAGTAATTTGAAAAGCTGATCTCCCTTCTGACCACAAAACAGTTTTAATGATTTGTGAAGGAAATTAATTGTCTGGGGGAAAAATGCATTCAACAAACAACAACAACAAAACACAAACAAACAAACAAAAATCCTCAAAATAAAACAAACTGTCAACAAAATGAAACAAACCCCCAAACCTAACAAGATCTCAAGGAGAAATAGCCATTTGCAATACATGTATGTTGTAGAAGCATTAGTGTGGTGTATCAAAAAGATCTTCCCAGTTCTCGGGCAGAATGGGTTCTGCCCCCACAGAACATGGACTTTTGGCTGTAGCCCTGCTGGTGCCATCTAAACTCTTCCCACTGGGTGCTTTCCTGTGACTCGTATCAGGCGTTAATAGACCTTAATTTTTCTTTTCTATGGGAAAGGATATTAATCTATTGGAAAGCAGAATATCAGATTTATTTCAGCTTTTACTTTACAAATATTAGTTGAATACAGAAAACTAATAAAGCTTGTTTAAGAAGTCCTGATGATTTTTTCTCACTAGGCATGTGATAGAGGTTCTTCTCAGATAATGTTTTTAAATTAAATTCATTCCTTATTTAATCATATCTATTATTACCTAGATTTATTTAAACTTTTTAAAAAGGTCATAATTTGCTGTATGCAAATCTGGTTTATTTTCATGTGAATACTTCAGGCATTTTCTCTTGGATGACTGTATGTCCAGAAATATAGCAAGGTATAATGATTTTACAGTATTGCACTTTTCATGGTTATGCTATATAGAGAAATAGACGTAATAAAATATATCTAATAAATTGTTAAATTCAATTCATGAGCAATTCCTCACAGGAGCAGAAAGATGATGAAGGTGACATTATCTACTTACCATTACTTACATTTCCTAAGAAAGAGACAACATTGTTATTTCTAATGTCTCAGTGTACAGGCTGATGAATGCAGTGGCTTTTTTTTCATTCTCTGTGCATTTCATACCTGTGCCAGCTAATACAAAGACTGATTGAGTTGTATTTGAAATTGTTAGTACAAGTGGCCTTTAAAGGCTGTGAAGACGTTATGCTTAACCCTGTGCTCAGAATACATCTGAAAGGAATTAGAAAGAGTCTAAAAATTATTCAGCCCTCATTTCTGTCATGTGTTCAGAGAAAGAGCCTCTTTCTACAATGATACTGGAGGTGGGAAGAGAGGGCTTACTTGGTGATCATTCATCCACAGCTCAGAGTAGGACTGAGAAATGGGTGGCAAAACAACACAGACCAGTTTATTCAGTGAGAAAAATCAACAATATTAAAAAAAAATCACATCTTAGGTAGCACATGCTGTAATTTTTCTTTTCACAATTCCAATTAGAAATGTTTACAGCCTCTGAGGAAAATGTTTACAAGAAATGTAACCCAATCTCTTGCTAGAGGTGTTCGAATTTTTTAATCCTGACCAGCAAATTTTCAATATCTCTGAGATAATGGTGTCTTCTAAATTAAAATGTCTTAATCTCCAAAATATTTGACATTTTATCTTACTCAAAAATAAAAACACTAGCTGCTTTTTATTTTCCCTTCTTTCATGTGATCTATAGTCATTCTCTGGAATACTGTATACTGATTAATTTAATGAAATTCTTCAATATGTTATAATAAAGTAACTAAATATTGTTATTCAGAAGACATTTGGACTTGTCACTTCTGGCTGTAGAGCTACTAAATGTAATATAAGCCATTCATCTTGAGCTGACTGCAACATTCTTATTCCTGGTGAGAAACACCTTAATTTGTTAAAAGTGACAATGAGAAAATTATTATATTCCTATGGCTTCCACAGCATTGCATAAATTCACCACAAGTTCTTAAAATATTAAATTGGGATGATTTTAGAAGGTACACTGACTCTCTTGAAAGCAGAGGCAACCTGTGGAGAAACCTTGACAGATTAGAGATCTGGGCAATCACCAACCATGTGATGTTTAACAAAGCCAAGTGGCAGATTCTGTACCTGGGATGGGGCAACCCCAGATTCACAGACAGGCTGGAGAATTAGAGACTGGCTGTGGAAAGGGACTTGAGGGTCCTGGTCTGTGGCAAGGTGAATATGAGTCAGCAGTGCCCTGGCAGCCAGGAGGGCCACCCGTGTCCTGAGGTGCATTAGGCACAGCATCCCCAGCCAGGCAAGGGAGGGGATTGTCCTGCTCTGCTCTGCACTGGGGAGGCATCACCTCCAGGGCTGGGGGCAGTTTTGGGTGCTTCAGTGTGAGAAAGACATTAAGCTGCTAGGGAGCATCCAAATTGGGGTGAAGAGTGCAGAGGTGAAGCTGTTTGAGAAGTGGCTGAGGTCACTAGCTCTGTTCAGCCTTGCGAAGAGGGGACTGAGGGGAGATCTCACCACAGTTACAAATTCCTCATGAGAGGAAGAGGAGGAGCAGGCATTGATCTCTTCTCTCTGGCTACCCGTAATACCAATAATCTCCATCCAAACTGGAACAGGCTCCCCAGGGAAGTAGTCATAACACCTAGTTTGCCAGAGTTGAAGAAGTGTTTGGACAATGTTCTCAGGCACATGGCGTGACTCTTGGGGCTGTTCTGTGCAGGGATAGGAGTTGGACTTTAATGATCCTTGTCAGTCCCTTCCCACTCAGGGTATTCATTGATTCTATGATTCTATAAAAACAGACAAAAGTAGCATCATTTCAGAATAGAATAGAATAGAATAGAATAGAATAGAATAGAATAGAATAGAATAGAATAGAATAGAATAGAATAGAATAGAATAGAATAGAATAGAATAGAATAGTTCAGCTGGAAAAGACCCAGATCATTCTGTAGAACTGATTGACCACTTCAGGGCCAGCCAAAAGATAAAGCATGTTATTAAGGTCTCTCCAAATACCTCTTGAACACTGACAGTCTTGAAGGATTGTCTCACTGTCTAGGTTTTTCCTCTTGACTTCCATGAGGGGTTCCCTGTTCAGCCACACTTGTCTTCTATCCCATTTGCTAAAGGTGTGGGGGAATTGCCTGCTCCTGAGCCTGTAAAATTGGTTCTTAGACAATTTCCAGTACTCATAGACTCCTAAGTCCTCAAATATGGATTCTCAGTGTTCAGTATTAAGTAGGTTCCTGAGTAGTTTAAAGTTTGCTGTCTTGAAATCCTCTGCTCATCTTTATATTAATTACACTGAAAATTCTAAACTCAGCCATTTCATGATAACTGTGACAAAGCCAGCTAGTACCACTGCATATCCAAATCCCTCCCTATTCACAAATCAGAAATCTAGGAGTGAATCTTTCCTAGTTGACTTGCTGAGTACTTGTGACCAGAAGTTATCTCCTACAGACTTCACAAATTTCCCAGATTTCCTTCTCACGGCAGTACAGTATTCTCATATGTCTGGGAAATTGAAATCCCCCTAAGGGCAAAGGTTGTTGATCTCTCCTAATTCCCTGTTGAATATCTTATCAGTGTTGTCATCCAGGCTAGGCCACTGGTAACTGACACCCATTATAACATCTCCTTTGTTTTTCACCTCTTCTTTTTAGGCAGTCCTACTCTTCCACCATGCCTGCCCTGCCTATCCCTTCTGAGCAGCCTGTAGCCCTCCACACCAGCACTCCAGTCGTGCCACCCATTACACCAGGTAATGAGCATCTCACTAATATCAGTGACATCAGAGTTCTTGGAGCCAACCAATTATTCATCTGGCAGAGAACTTGCTGTGTGAATTCTGCAAAGATAAATTAAATGAAACAGGAATCACTAAGTGTTACATAAGCAGTTAAAGGTAATGCCCAAGACAGTTCCTCTGATTTAAGGCTCTGTAAAGGTGGATAACTCTTGCTCTACTCCCTCCACCAATTATGAGAACAAATGTTAGTAATTATTTATATTGAATAGGGGGCTGAGATGCAAATCTTGTTGGAATTCAGTGGGGTTTACAGATAGTTAAGAATCTAAATGCCAAAGTATAAGAAATCCCTATTCATACCTACAGGGTCTGAATTGTGTATCTCACGTACTTGGGTAACAATTACAATATTTTAAAGCATAAAGTAAGTTAGAGAAATAGTTAAAGAATTTCCCTAAATCATTCTTTTGTAAAAGCTTAGGAACTATCGAACTTTGCTAGAGAATAAACAAAATATAGCAAAAAATGTCTGCAGTTTTCTTATTTTTTAAGGGATCATCTGTGGGGCTTATAAACCTAAATTATTACTGAGTTATCAGTGTAAACTGCATTACTCATGTAATTTGGCATACACATTCAACATATGTGAGTTATGGATGAGAGCTGGCTTGATAAGCTCAGTGTTGCATAGACTGCCATTGTTAGAAGTTGTCTTGGAAAAATCAGGTGGCATGAATAACAGAAACACATGTCAGGGGTTGTACGAATCAAGCATATCAGTATATTTCTACAGTGGATCAGAATACTTCTCTCCATTTATGTCTAACCTGGACAATGCAACCATATCTCCAGCAGTATTTTGCAGTGAAAGTGTAGGGGAGTGATCTCATGCTTGGATTTTTTACACATTCTGTGCTGAAACATCTCAAATATAACCTATGCTTTATCTCTTTAATTGTAGATAAACTTGTGATGGCATTTAAAATGACCATCCCATAATTGTGTCTCATTCCCAAACTATTATCTTTAGCTTGTCTTGGTTATAGAATGAGAGCTGTTTCCTATTTAAAACCTTGGCTGCTTCCATGGATATGTGTCACAAGCTTTCAGCCAATGGCTCCTCTTCATGCCAAGATTTTATGAATGACACCTGAATTTATTTTTTCTTTTGGAAGTATAGCAACACCACTACTGAAAATACTGCTGGAGGTCTTATTTTTCTGTAAAATGTATAGGAACTAAAATATCTAAGCATGGGAAAATTGGTCCAATGGTCATTGAATGATCCTGAATCCTCACGTAGCTCTTCATTCCTCACACTGGAGGGTAAGAGATGAATTGGTGTGCAAGATGCATTGCTTTTGTGCTGTGTCTGAATTTGATGTGTGATAAACTTCTAGTTCCAGGAGCTGATGTTAAAGAAATTGACTATATGCTTCCAAATACCCCCAAAATAAAAAGCGTCTCAACAGGCTTGCTCCAAATAATATCTGTATATTTAAAGCAAAGTTATTTCCAAAGTGCAGCTTTAAGGATTACTTTTAAGATTTAATTCTGTAGACTTTCAGTACAGGAAAAAAAATTTCAAATATTTATGAAGCTTTAATTTAATTTTACAGTATTCATTTGGATAACTCTGTATCATTCACTCTTGCAGGGAGGGACATTTGCACAACAAAACATTTTGCACACAAACAACATTTTGCACAATAAAAATAGACACATTTCCATTTGATTTTTAAATAAGCTGAAGAGGTGAAAAGAATATGTATTGCTACCTAAATGAATAGTACATGTTTAAACAAACTCAGTTGTTCCCAGCAGGAAACTATAGCAAATACCATTGTCATTGGGCTGCTCATTTTGCTGCACATCTTACTCCTTTATTATGTATCCATCTGGAACTTCATTTTCATCTTATTTTCAGCTGTGTGAGATGATTAATCTGTTACCTTTTTCAACAACACATAGCACAGAAGGAAGGATTGAGTTGCCCTTTTGAGGTGTACTTTTATGTGTGACAGAGGGGAATAAATGGCCAAGGAATAAGAAGTTTTACATATCCTATTTCCAGAGTCCTGCTGGCCTTTGTATTCGGTTCAGTATACAAATATGAGCGAGCTAAGATCCAAGTGGGATAAAGAATCATCAAATAACTGTACTCTAGATATCATTTTTATTGATAAGCTTTTCAGTCTTTTTTTTTCAGTTTTAAAATTTTGTGTTGGACAAATCAACAGTCCTTTTGTGCAATTATTTTCCCAGCTACTCAGGAAAGAAAGTATACTATCTGGAGACTCCTGTCTGATGTAAAGTGCAGCAGTACAGATCAAGCCAGGTAATGCAGTCTCCTGGTTTGCATTAGTAAGAGCATTGTCAGAAGGTCAAGGGAGGCGATCTTTCCTTCTTTTCAGTAGTGATAAGACACATCTGGGGAACTGTGGCCAGCTCTGGGCTGCCCAGTAAAAACACATGGACTTCCTGGAGAGAGATCATGCCAGGAAGGCAAATACGATGAAGGGACTAGCATATTTCTGTCTTTGGAGAAAAATCTAGTGACTTGGGACTGGTTCAGCCTGGAGAAGACTTAGATGAGATATTATCAATTTATCTAAATACCTGAAGGGAGAGTGCAAAGAAGATAAAACCAGGCTCTTTCCAGTGGTGTTTAGTGATGGTGGCCACAAAATTAAGGACTCTAAAATCCATCTGAATACAAGAAAAAGAAAACATTTTTAGAGAAAGTGATCAGAATGGAGCAGTATGCTAAAGAGATTTTTGGAATCTTCATCCTTGGAGAAATCAAAGGCCCAGATGAAAACAGACTTGGGCAATCTGTTTGTGGTTCAGTAAAGGATTGAACTACATGACATTCAAAAGAGCCATTTTGTGATCCCATGAATGTGAGGGTCAGCTGGCACTACTCGTGTAAGTGTAAAAATAGAGAGAAGAGACTTCACCGTACATTATCTGGGTGAGGTGTGCAGCCAGACTGCACACAAAGTGTCACAGATATGCTGGTGTTTACTACATAGGGACGTGAATTTTCAAAACCATAAAAGGAAGAACTAAAGCTCTGAGAGTTTCCTAGGGAAGAATATCCACTGATAAAATATTTGCACTACAGTGGCTGTACATCTGCAGGGTTTGTTTAGCTTTATTTATTTATTTACAAGATTTAATTATGATAATAGCATGAGGAACACCTAAAAGACAAAACAAAACAAACCATAAAGAAATCAGGAAGCATAGTCATTATGTAATATTTTTTTCTTATGTGGGATCTGTGACAGTTAAGCACTCAAATAATACATAACAAACATCCCAGGAGAGTGAATCTACAGAAAATAGATTCTTTTTATTTTAGTTCTGATATTTTCATTACAAAGTCAGTGAGAGTCAAGTAAAACAGATTCCTCCTGTAAAAATAAGTTTTTAATATGCCATATAATTTTGAGAATCTTTATGTAAGTGCCTGAATGACTTGAGTTGAGACATTCCTGAAAAATACAATACAAAGATATTACATCTTTACAAATCACTCTAAATTCTCCATTTTTGTGAATTTTTTCAGCAAAGGGAAGACCCATGGACTCAAGGATATTTTTCTGAGTTTTGGGGTAAAGAAACATTACACATTTAAGTAATTATGAAATTAATTTATTAACCTTGCAAAACTGACTCTTTCACACTGCTTTCACATTTAGACTGAGTAACCTTAATGGTTTTATCAGTCACTTACAAAACCTCCCGGGTGTGCTTTTATCTTCTCTGCCTATGGACAATGATTCAAAAAATAATTATTTTCTTGTTTTCTTCTCTTGGATCAAATACTTCCCTTGAACAGGTTCAATGCTGCAGTCAGTATTGAAGCAGTGGACCAATTAAATCAGGAGGGTGGGAAGAGATGGCAAACCTAGGCCAAAATTCCTATTCAGTCTGTGCACAGCTTTCCCATGTATACATGGGAAAAAATGTGTACTCCCTCTTCTCAACACATCTATGGCACTTTTAAGTTACACATCTTAGCAGGCAAGACTGATTCTCCATGAGGTTTGGCACAATTCTCCACAAAAAACGCCTGTAATACTTATTGCAGATTGACATCCATTATGCTTGCTACATACTGTTTGCATTTAATTTACACACATTCTTTCTGTTCTTGGAGTGGCACAGTGATAAAATCTGACCAAAAAGTTGATAGCATATGATACTTTTGTTGAAAAAATTTAGGTATGCAGAGAATTAAAAATGATGACTAGCCTTTCTGGAAGCTTTTATAGATGCCTAAATTATTATTTCCCCCATTTCTTTATAAGAACAAATTTAAGTCTGGACTGCTGCTCAGATCCCATTTTCACCAGGGACTATGGGAAGTAGGAATTAATTTATATAGGTATAAGTTATTATGATTGCAAATAACCATGAAAGAGTATCAATCTGTGGAACTTGTGCTTTTGAAATCTCTATAAAGGGGGAAATTGTTGTGTCAGAGATAAGAGCTGCTGTCTGCCCCAGGTTGTGGTCAAGTGCTAAATCTGTTCCAATACATTTTTGAAAATGTCAAGTATCAACAGGTTAAGTATATTGGCTTCCACTTACTTTGCTCTGTTTCACACCCTTTAGAGAGAGCTTGTGGTGACCCTTCTGAACTAAGTTTCAGGTCTGCTGTAGAAACGGTATGTAACAATTTATGCTAGAGTAAGGTAGGAAAAATTAGGGGAAAATAATCCTTTCTTATTAAAGGGACTGAGTTGTGTGATCCCAAGGGTAAGAATAACCTTGTCAAAAACACCCAACTGTTTTTGAGTGACAATGGGAAGATACTGCAGGCAGCTGCAATCTTGTAACACATCTCCACATGCCAGCAGTGTGCACTCTTATGGAGGGGTTAAATAGGTTTGTTTGAAGAGGTACTTAATGTTAGCAACTTCAAAGTTGGAAGGGCTAATGAAAAGAATGAAAATGTCCTGTATTTCATTTGGTGAGGTTATTGTTCCCTCAAAACTGCTGAAATTTGCATCTTTACAAACAGATAGCTAAATCACCATGCCCCAGCACTCTCCAGGAATGTAGAAGTTATTTGGATAAATGTAGAAGCAATGGTATTTTACATAGGCCCCCAGATTTTTTGTATTCTTTTGGCTTAGCTTGAGGACTTTCAGTAGTTTATGATGAAAATGCAGGAAATAATTTTCATTTACATTTCATTTTTTTGCGATGATACATAGTCTAGTCTAAATTACTGTGATTACAGTGTTAAATTTAACATCTTAAGTGTTGTTAGGAGAGTGATACTAGATACACTGGGTGAATAGCTGTTAATGTGTGCAGTGTGTAAATCACAGGTTATTATTCAGCTGCAATGTGAATTTCAATGTGAATATAAAATAATAGAGAGCAGGAAACGAGAATATCATGTTTTGTGAAGGCTTGGTGCTGTACCCCTTGCACATCCAATTGGGAATGTATCAGGTAGCTTAACTATCAGGGAGATTCACTGAAGCTGAAAAGATTAGCACAGCTAGCAGATTCAGTTTCAAAAAATACTTGCATCCACAGAGATTGATTAGGGTTGTGTGATATTTCTACAGGGTATGATTATTTCTAGTGTATTTCTTTTAAGAAAAGATTAGACTATATTTTCTAACATATTCTTTCTGATTATGCATGGAAATGTATCTCAGTGACCCTCAGACTACTGGTACACTCATTTATCTCACAGCTAGAGATCAAAATTTATTACCATACAGTAGAGTGAAATATATGTAGGCTTGGGAGAAATAGAAAACAGAATCACATTAAGTTCTGTGGTCAGTCTAAACCTGTAGCTAACAGTGAAAAGGTGTTGCATATTAAAGTTACCTCTATCTTTGAGTCATACTCCGTAGGGACACATGGGATTGACACAAGATTCTGCAAATTGCTTGAAATCAGTTTTGACCTTTACACTTGCTGTGCAGTGGGATGTTTGCATCCTAAAGACTCCAAAGGGAAAACAGGAATAAGTGAACAGTGACTTTGAGCGTTGAGAGCAATACTGCTTATTTTCTGAGTAGCTGAACGGTGTGTTAGAGTCAAGCAGCATACTTAACCCACATTTTTTTGATCCTCTGGAAAGCATGTACCCACATCTATCTAAGTTCAAAAACAAACAAAAAAAAAACCCTGTGCCCCAAACAATCTTGAATCTGCTTGGGAAAACTGGAAACAAATTAGCTATTTTGATCATTAGTTTTCAGAGGTACCGAACACCTAAATCTTACATGTTGGCCTTTCTACAGACTATTGTTTTATTCAGTAAAATTTAATTTCTGCCTTGTGCGGCAACATTATTTTTAAACTAATGTTTAATACTTTGAATAGAAGTGGGCTACCACCTTTGCTGGCACAGGAAAGAGCAGGGCTGTCAGAGGCAGTGCAGCAGGTTTGGTTAGCAGGTGACGAGCAGCTTGCTCACTGCTGTCTCCCATGTCCTGGAGCAGTCAAACTGAATCAAAGCTCTGCTGATTTTGTGAAAAGGCCACCTAGCAATACAAAAACTTCAGCTCTGCAAGAGCTGTCTGTGTTGGCTTCTCATTCATCTTAGAAGTGCCTCCACAGATCTACTGCTGGCATTAATCAACCTACCTGCACTGACTTAAAAATAAAATGCCAGTTAAAGTTATACATCTACTGATATTGCTATTTTGTAGGAGCTGGCTTAGCAGCAGCAATTCAGCTTTTTAGGCTCAGGTGTATCAACTTTTAATGATGCTGCCTTAACCATCAACTGAAGCTCAGAGGTTAAAAAAGGAAGTAGTAAAACAGGTACCCCCATGATGTCTCCCAAGTTTCAGTATGCTCATTCTGGATAAAAAGTCTTTTTAGATAAGATAAAATAAATTGCAGTTCTAGTTTAAAAACACACCATCATGTCATACACCCTAGGGAAAAAGCAGGGTTGACTATCTACCTAGCCTCTAAAGATCCTTGTAGGCCTCCTCGCTGTGTCAGTACTACCAAAATAAGGATGGCGTCCAGACAATGACTTCATGTCCACATGATGGGGTTTGGATGTCATTCTCCAGTGTTAATTTGGATAGTTTTTCTGGAATGCCAGTTCACTTCTTTAGAAATCCAGAAATTTATTTAAGAATTTAGATACTTTTAACCCTATAATTAGTACAAATACGTGTCAGCAATAACAATCTATGAAATCCTTTGCTGAGATTATTTTCACAGACCACTATTGAGTCAGCTGTCACTTGTAAAATAAACTTCATACTTCATGCACTGTTTGAAGACAATGGTGAGCTTCTGTGATGACAGTACTGTACACATACAGTGTAATTCTTTGGAAGGCTCTTTAGAAATCAGTTTGGTGTAAACCTGTCTCTGGAAAATGAGCGAAAGCAAGTAATAAGTAGTCACATAATATGTATTTTTTCAATAGCCAGGTACTTGGAATGGTGTGTTTAAGAGCTTAGATACTATCTTTGCATACAGCATTAATGAAATATACTTTTTAATTAGTGTAAGCCATGAGTCATGCAAATAAATGGAAGACAATATATGTAAATGAATTTACACTGTTTTCTCACCTTGGCTTCCCAAAATTTCTTTCATATTTCCACTCTCCATACAACTATAATAGAGTACTTAATCATATTATGCTTTTGACAGTTTTAGCCTTTTGAATACATTTATATCATCAGCCAGAACTTCCTCTTGCCAGATCCTTTGTCTTGTTATATCTTGCCCAGTAACTTTTAGTGCTGTCCACCATTCACCTTAGACAGAATTCTACAGCCACTTAAAAATGATTGTCTATCTGAGAAATCAATAAAATGAAGGTCTATTAATAACACACATTATAAGGGACATGCCAACATGACTGTCATATTGTGTGAGAGCTGTCTTAACATAGAACAAGCTGTCAGAAACCCATTAGAAATAAATCATTCTGACACCATCATTCTGCTTTTTCAATAGCGGGGTGTCAGCACCTCAATATTTTCCTGTGCTGATAGATGGGAGGGGTGGGGAATAAAGTTCTCTGTCACTAGCAAAAGGCTTTCAAAGCTTGAGTTCTGGTGTGACACAAAATGGAAACAGCAGGCTTGCCCCAGAGTCACTGGTACAGACTAGTGATCCAAACACACTGATGTTTGGAGCATTTTAAAGTATTGTCTACTTTATTACAGTGAGAGACTCTCGAAAATATTTACATCAGAATAAAACTGAAAGTTACTGACAGCAGTCACTTCAATTTAAATTAATCCCAATCCTTAGATGTTATATGTTTGATCATAGAGCATGATGGCACAGGATCATTTTGTGTCTTGTGTAAGGAAAGTAGTCTCCATCTGACCTTAATGACCTTATACCCTCATCTGAGCAAAAAATTCAGCTCCTCACAGTCTACACCTCTGTCATGGGCTGATACAACTGAAGAGCTATAATTTCGTGGTCTGCTCTGAATATTACATGAGTCTCACAGTAGTCAGCTGCAATCAGGGGTGTGGGGTTATTGAACAAAACACTTAACAAGTCATCCAGGTTGCCCTTTAAAATTAGTAGTATTGGTAGAAAAGAATCTGGGGAAAGTAATTATGGTTTCACAATACTTCACAGCAGATGATGTTACTTTTCAGATTTGCAGCCTGATTTTCCACTCTTTTCATTGTTTTTCAAGACTGAAGGATGCAATCATTCTGGAAGAAATCCTGCAAGTCAGCAGGATCTGTTTATTTAGCTTATTCTCAGACAAGGCATACACAGGAAAGAAAATATTGTCATTTGGATACTTATGTAGCAGAAAAATGTACATTATTTTACAAAGCTGAATATATGCTCTCATTCCTGGGGGAGAAAGCTCCAGAGGACTTTCTGTGAGAAGAAGAAGCAGCTACAGCATATCGTGTGAGAGAACAACACCTACAACCTAGAGATGTGAACCTGTTTTGCTAGGGAAATGCATTTGAAAATCCCTGACCACAACATGAAGAGAGAGAGCAAAGATGGTTCCAATTTGTGCATGAAAGTATTGAGTAGCTCTGTGTCACATAGCTTGGACCGTGGTGCTGGCCTCTCCCTACGTTTGCTGAATTTCTACATGGAGTTTTCAAGGACTCAAATCAATTTGTTTGAAGATCGGAGTAGAACTGAGGTTTCAAACACTGTTGGAGATTTGAGTCCAATAAGGTTTGAATGGAATGAATAAAGTA
>VZTN01015694.1:44853-60237 GCA_013400515.1 Erpornis zantholeuca | reverse complement strand
CCTTGAGCATATTTGTTTTTTTTTTTCTTCTCTTGTTACTTCTGATACCTAAAAAATGTAGAACTATCATAGGACTTCTGTTTTTCAGAGCTATATCACAAGAATAAAGCAGTTATGCAAGCACCATTAAGGAATGTTAACCCTGCTCTGTTCCCAGGAGAGAAGCGCTGCTGATGGCATCTAGGCTGCAGTCTCTAAAGGAAGTTCTGGTTAGCAAATGTAGAAAGCAAAGATGTTAGAAAATGGAGCAAAGTGAAATGAAAAGAATATTATGTAAGAAAAATGTATCCTCACAGAATACATTTGAAAGGGAAAACAGACACAGTGAATCAGAGGCAGGCTGCGGGTGGACAGTAATGGTTAGGATGGCAATCTGGGTTTGAATGGATGCAGGCATACTTGTGTGTGTGTGTGTGTGTGTGAGCATGCCTGTGATAACATTGGTAACACTATTGGTCTGTCATTTGTCTGAAGCCTTAACTGGCACAATTTCAGAGGAAACAAACAAAAGTAGAAGGGGTCCTTTAGTCTAGTCAGTGTTTGTGGAGTTTGTCATTGCCTCTTTGATATGAAACTGACATTTTTGCAGTGTCTAACATTCTCTCAGGGGAAGGTAGCATCACAGATTCCTAGAATGGCTTGGGGTGGATGGGACCTCATCTAGCCCAGCCCCTGCAATGAGCTGGTAATAAAGTTTTTTTAGCCCACCTTATAGAGCTGGAAAATAAACAAGCCTTCAGCCACACTACTCTGTTAAGCCTTCCAACATCAATATGTCTACAACAGACTATTTTGTTTAATTCCAGAAAATGAACATCTAAAATGTGTATTTGCATTTGAAACAAACTACTGAGTCAGCATCCAGCTTGTGGAATAAAATGGATTAAACAAATTTACTGAAAGAAAGATATTTAAAAGAAGTATTCAAAAAAACCCACTATACAAATTGTGCTAACTCTAGAAGGTGATTTTTCTGGTCTGTTGGAAATGTCATCTACAATTTTTCTTCTGATATCATTAATATAAACATCGTAACTTTAATTAAAATTCATATTTCTAACTGGGAAGAAGGCTGAAAAAATTGTATGTGTGCAAATATTTATGTTTTTGATAACGACTGTCAAGGGCTTCACACCAGATGACACAAAACAGTTTCATGCTACTCACTGAAAAGCATATGTCAAAAGTTCCCATACAGACCCAGATCATGTCTCTGTTTTAGATCTCTGCCTTTGTCAGGTTTGATTGAGCATGAGAAAAACCTTGGTGGGATCTCCCATGCACATTAGCTCCAATTATACAGTGAGCCTTATCATCAGCTGTATGACTTTGGTCTTACTCAGTAACATTTAATCAGGTGTTAGTGAAAACATGGAAAGGATTGTTGAACATATTGAACTGGAAAAACTGAAGTTCTTGTTGAGTGACTTATTAAAGTTCAGCACAAACAATTAAGAAGTCATGTAAATTTTACATATATTCGTAACCTCTTTATCTCCAAATAGAAGATATAATTTTCATGTTACTTAATTGAGATTCTGACAGTCATGATAAGTACGTTACTAATATTGAACAGCAAAGCTGCATTTCTCTGCATATTGTTTTAAATCTGCTTTTACTCTTTTCTTAAAGTGTCGTACTTCAAGCTATATTTTTTATTTAAAATATTACTTCTTCAAACCCATCTCCCTGCAAATTTTAGATCTGAAACATCAGCTATTCATGTGCCAGCTGGTTTGCCTTATACAAAGTGACTGAATTAAAGGAGTAGGTGAGATATCTGACAACTAATTAGAGAGTATCCAAAGGAGAGCTATGAAAATGGAGAACAATCTACAGAGGAAGCCATATGAGGAGCAGCCGAGGTCACTTGGTTTGTTCAGCCAGAAGAAGAGGAGACTGAGGGGAGACCTCACTGTAGTTACAACTTCCTTGTGAGGGGCAGGCACTGATCTCTTCTCTGTGGTAGCTGGTGATAGGACCTGAGGAAATGTCATGAAAATCTGTCAGGGAAGGGTATCAGGAAAATGTTTTTCCCCTGAGGCACTGGAACAGCCTCCCCAGAAAAAAAACAAGCCTGACACAGCTCAAGAATAATTTTGACAATGCTCTCAGGCATTGTCAGAGTGATCCTTGGGCATGTCCCATGCAGGGACAGGAGTTGGCTTTCAATATTTGTAGGTCCTTCCAACTCAGAATGTTCTATGACTCTATATTGTTGTTAAAACTTGACAGATTTTTTTCACCTGTAAATTGATATATTGTCACTGAAGTCCAATCAGATCTCAGTTTTTAGGGTAATATCCTTTGCGGATGCTAGTTGGTGCAGATGCCATGGGCCTGATAGGGATAAGTTCATTCAGTGTTGCCTTAGAACTTGAAACAATCATGATTTTTATGGAAGTAAACTGTGTTTCAGAACTTTGAAACTGAGAGGAAGTAGGCTTTAATATCAGTATATTTCAGACAGAATTATAACCTCAGCATATATATGTACTAAAATGGAAATCTGGAAAAAAAAAATTAACGCTCCAAAAGCTATGGAATTCAAAATTAAGTCTGCCTGAAGAACTTTATTGTGGCTTCTTTCACACTTGCATGAAATACAAACTGCTGCATTGTCTTATTCCAGCCACCTGTTCACTACTGCAGAACAAACCCTTGGGTTGCTATGCTGCATTTTGTTCTTTACCCCATCCATCAGTGTGTGATCTAAGCCTTGTCTTCTGCACATTGTTCACACAGATGCATCCCTGACAACAAATTTGTTCATCTCCTCTTCAAACCTGAGTGCCCAGTGATGCATGGTCCATTTATATTCACAGTTCCCTTGGAAGATTATTGCATCACCCTCTTATGTGGAAAGGAGCACCCAGGATTTGTAGATGCCTTTGGTTGAAAAAGAATGGGAGAAGAGTCCAAAAAAAACCTCAGAAAGTTTTATTAGCAAACTAAACATGAAAATTGATATATATTTTACGCATCATAATAAACAACAATAGAATAAAAAGAAAGAGGGAAGAAAGAGGAAAAGAAAGAGAAAGAAGAAAGGGGGATGAGACAGGAGAGGAAAGGGAATCATCAGCCCTGGATCTAGCATTGATTCAGCCAACAATGTGTCCAGAGTCTTGGGGGGTGCCACATGCCCTTTGGGGGAGTACCTTCCTGTACATCAGTTTTCTCTCCTGGGGTCTGGTTTCTTGCTCTTCACATAAAAGTGTTAGCAGCGTTATCCACATGAATGAGATAGCAGGAACAGTCCAGTCTTCTGTATCTTTCTGGAAATGGTTCAGGAAGCTTTGAGGTTTTGGGGTCTTGATCCCCCTTGCCTGCTCCTTGATCTCATTTTGGTGCTTGCACAGTATGTTGTGCAGCAACCATGCACCTGACCAGGAAAAGTGTCTCCAGAAAGGTGCTGCCATACTTCCATACATCCCCTTTTCCAGGCACATTCTGTTCTAATCAGCCTGCTTGAATGGTCATCAGAAGAAATTTTTTCATGGAAAGATTTGTTAAACTTTGGAATTGACTGCATGGGGAGGTGGTGGAGTAACCATCCCTGGAGGTGTTTAAGAAATTATTGGATGTGACACAAGTGCCATGGTCAAAAGGTGGTGCCTTGAAAAGGTCGTGATCAGTCTAAGGTTGGACTTGATGATCTCAGAGGTCTTTTCTAACCTAAAAGATTCCATGATTTTGTCATTGCTTTTTGAGGAAGAGTAATTCATTAACTGCTTCATTAACTCCTTACTGCTCAGGCTTCTAGAGAGGCGAGATGGCATTACAGCTGTTTCGGGATTTACAACTCAGAGGATTGAACTTTTTCTCTTCTCACAATATTTTTGTTTCTTTTTTTTTTTTTTTCAAAAATAAAAATGCTCCGTAAAAGCCTAATTGTATCCAGAGAAGAGATTAATATTTTATACAAGAGAGATCTAATGCCTCTTGTGGGTGCCACTGATGGTTCTGTTACAGGAAGTATAAAAAATGGGTATGAGACAAAAAAACCCCACTTAGTCACACCTTGGGTTTGGTTTTGGCTACCTTTCTTATTTTGAGAAATAGTTGCGCTGGATTTTTTTTGAAAAACTGTGTGGCATGGTTTGGCTGAGGATGTGGTGTCCATCTCTGGGGTAGGTCCCCAGCTGTACAGGGGAGCAGTACTGCCACCAGGGAATCTTACTAGCCCTGGTCCATATGTCAGCCAACTTGTGCACTCAGGGTCAGATGGGACTTTCTAAAGCCATCTTTAACTTTTGATTGATGGCTCCCACTGTTCTTGGATTGCACTCTCCTCCCAGACACAGGCAGACACCCCTTTCATGTTTGAATCAAGAGGGCTGCATCCAGGAAAGCGTGTGAATGGAGGTAGGGATATGTAGTCCAGCAATTATAAACTCCTTATTATCCTTCAATAGAGGTTTTCAATAAGCCAACATAAAGGGAAAAGCAGTAAGAATTATAGTACCAGATAAGATTATTCTAATTAAATTTAATTAATATACTCTTGCACTACAGTATTTAAATTAAAACTAATTTAATAAACACATTAATTATGTTGATTAAATGGAAATTAATAGGTAATTCAGTATGCCCTTCAGTTTCAAGAAAAGTGCTAAGATTTTTACCAAATTATATTCCCAAAATAGAGGAGAGTGGCAAAAATGTAACCCTTTTCAACATTTCTGTCCACTCAGAATCTTTCATGGTTAATAAATCCTTTTCTAGAGTTGTTTTTCTTAAGCTTTTGTTCCTGAAGGATCACTTAATTTTTAAAAACAGTCCATAGATGTCCCCAATAGTTTTTGTTAGCTTGAACAGTAAGAAATTAAAAGATTATTTATTATTTGGGTATTAGAAAAGCCTGGTTTGTACAAAAATATAGAAATATACGTATTAAGAATAAGAATGACAGAGTTAAGCTTCTGAATGGTTAAAAAAAAAGAACAATAAAAGTAACTATATATCCATCTTCAGAATCTGTTATATACAGTCAACTTTCCATATTCATGTATTTTTTCTTTTTGCATTTATTTCCAGTTCATACATGAACTTTTGGGGAGTACCCTTGATCCATGAGGCCCTTTTTGTGACTGCCAAAAGACTGAGCAGAAATTGATTTACAGAGCTCTTCTCTAGTCATGACATTTGTATGTGGATATGAATCTAAATATTGAATTTGGACGGATTGTTGATGTAGTAGTCTAGTGGAAAGAATGTGTGTTAGCGTTTATTAATCCTGCATTCAAACCATCCTAGATATTTGGGTCGTTAGTAAGTGACTAAATCTTATTGTTCTAATGGTATTTGTGAGGCAGATCTGGTCCATCAGATAACTTGTTCTGTAGAGAACTGGCAAATCTTCTCAATCTATGTACAATGTATGCTCTGTTTTGCATCTTTGGGTCCTGATCTTCACACTGTCCAAAAGAGTGGGTGTTTTGGCTGACTGTGTTTGTGCACCTAAGTTTCCTCGCATGGAAAGCAGGGGATATACACAGTGATCTTATCCAGCTGTGCAACCAGCATGTGGCTATGGTCTCTACACTGGAAATAGGACTCTCAGGCAGAAAACACCCGCACCAGCAGAAGCCTTCATCTCTAAGATAACAACTTTTACATGCTACCTCTGACATATGCAGTTTGAATTGTTTAATCCATAGTATATTTTAGGGACTTGCAGACTGGGGACCATGTTCTAGTTCTGAAAAGTGAATGCATGTCTCATCAGGTAATCTTCACAGAGAGAGAGAAACAAGTAGAACATAGAGTTTGTTCTTCTCTTGGCTATCTCTTCGCCTGGCAGTGAAGTGGAAAATGTCAAAACTCCCCTCTGTGCTTTAATAAAACCGTCTTCTATCTTCCATAATAGCTGATAAATTGAGCTAAACAACCACAGAGATAAGGGGCTCTTTGAAGACTCAGAAATCCTTTTCTTCTTGGATAGCCTCTCTCCATCATGGCCAAGTATTGCCAGTGTGCTGTGCAAGAGCCTGAGTCTGAGACCCACTAGACAAGGGGACCTGGCAGTGGTGTCAGGTAGCACAGCAGAACTTCCTGCAGCAGCAGGGTCAGCAGCAGAGCCCTGCAGGAGGAAGGCTTGCAGAGTGACCTCAGCTCCAGGGATCAGAGTCAGGAAAGGGGACCGAGAGCATTCTGCTCATGTTTAATGTTCTGGGATTTTTCTACCTGTAGGATTAGAATTAACTCAGAGAACACAGAATGTGTTGCCTGAATGAGTAACAGGAAATTATGAGAAAAAAAATCCCTGTACCAAAAACAATTGTTTTTCTGTGGTTTTATAGAAGACTTACATATATATATTTGCTTACATATATACATATACACATTATGGGATTATGGATTACGTCTCAAATACCACATTTTTCTTGTGTTTTATCTTGAGGTCAAAGTTCTTTTTTGATATGTATTTACAATTTTTGTTTAAAAAGTAGATAATGATAATTTTTTTAAAGCATTTTTTAAGATTATAGAAATCCCACATACCATTCTTTACAAACACACTACAATTCTTCTTCCGTCTACTCTCTGTGTTTTGACAGTACCCATTAGAAAAGCTATGCATTTAAATTTAGCCTTTGTACTGCGGAATTTTCAGTCCACTTCATGAAGGTGGATGAATAGCATTTGACTTTCTCTATGGTTGCATGTTGTCCTTTTACCTTGTAAATACATTACAAAGGCCACTTAAGGGAATTGCAGGATTCGTAACAAGAGTCCCATTTTGCAATAAAGTTTTCATTTTTAAGCTCCCCAGTAACCAACACACTGGTGTTTTTAAATTGCCTTTTCTAAGTACAGTCTTTTCTAAGCACAGTACTCTTCTCTAAGAGTACATTCATACCCTTTTCTTGGTGCAGTCCAGATTTCCAACACAACGTATGAAATCCCAAAGAAAGGTTGCACAAATATGTTTAAAAGGTTAAACAAATATGTTTAAACTAATTACACTATGATAAGCAACTTTGGTGTCAAATTTGTGTCCTCATCCTGCCTTTTGGAAGATAGCATGTTATCATGGGTCACTCTGAGAGTAAGAGATAATGTTGAAACAAACTACTGAGACTTTTTTGTAGTGATATTGTACCATTTTAATAAAAGACACATTAATGCCCTTGGTTAATTAAGTATAAAAATTCATTTATTGTATAGCAGGGAGCTATGAGATATATTAAGACTGTTTACTAGATTGGAATGGCACCCACTTATTATCTTTTATTAAGTCTTTTCTAAAGATCTGTTTTAGTGTTGTATTAAAGAAATTTAAAGTTAACTTCAGCCTCTAACAACCTATTGTTGGCGTTGACAGCTGAACACTGCTAGCCCAACCATTAAAAAGATTTAAAAGTAATTTGTTCAAGGGCTAGTTAACTGTTATCTGGTTGTAAAGGAAAACCGTTCAGCTTGGTCCTTACATTTTTTCTATCTCTTCCCCCAGCTTCAGGTTGGTGGTTTGACTGTTTTTACTTTATAATATGAGAGAAGAAATCTTTTAAGAATCATCCGGCATTGTTTTTTTTTGAGGTACATGCCAATGGTCATGATGATTGTTATAAGAAGACTGTTGCAGCATTCTTTTACCAAAAATTGTTGGTCAATATTTTACAATAGGGTTCATCAATAACAGAAAATAGAATACTTCCTGATAATCTCATTTTTAGAGGCCACGCTGTACTGAAAATACTCTTTACTTAAACTGCTAGATTCGGGCAGCAAAACTCTTTTTCCGATTATTTTCTTTCATGTGATCATTGTTTCATAAAAGAAATATGAACAACTGGGTCAATGAGGACCAGAACACAGAAAACTTTCTTTCCAAATCACTGAGTCATACTCATGTTGGTCTTTTTTTCCCTATTAAAACTAATATTCTTTGCTGCACAAGTGACAGTGCTTCAACAGGAGGGATTTTATCTTTTATTTTTTTGGTCACCAAGCAGAGCAGTAAATCATTTCTTTTCAGGGATGAAGAGAGAGTATATTATCTGCCAGTCAAGAAAAGACCCTGGAAGATGGACAAAGAAGAGAATGTGTCATCTCTCTCAAAAAAATGTGCAAATCTCAGAAAAAAGCAATTTGTCTTTTCCTTTCACTAGCAAATCTGTGACTGGGGTGCTTCCATCAACTTCTTCCTGTTCTACTAGGGTAACAACCCTGACTACAAGTTTAATCATTCTTCAGGAAAAGTGACATCCCTTTATTTAAACAACCTTTCTCTTACTTTAAAACAATCTATTTTCTATGTGGCAGTAACCAGTCTTCTTTCCTATCAGTTACAGAAAGTACGAAGGACAAAAGCTGAATGGTGTCTCCCCTCTAGGGAAGGAAAAATTAAAGCTTTTTCAAAGATACAGTCACTCAGGACCCTCTGGTTTATTTCAAAAATAATACTGGGAAAATTTAAAAGCTAATTTTTATCAGCTTCTTAGTGATTTGCCAGATTTGAGTCAAAAGCAATTTTATCTTACATCTCACAACATTTAAGCTCCTAAATGTTGCTATATAAAAAGGTATATCAAGTGCAGAAGGAACTCTGAAACGATGTCTAAGCTTTGAGCAAATAAGTACAAATTTAAGTCTGACTCTCTGATGCTAGGGGACAAAGCATAACTCAATTTTTTTTCATAAGGAAATGATACTTTTCTTCCACTCATGACAAGAATACTGGGGTTCTAGCTTTTAATTCCAACTTCTGGGCTTGCTTAATTTTCAGAATTGTGTTGAAGACTGATTTTATGTCAGAAATATAAGGTGGAGAAAAAACAAGATGGCCTAGAAATTCTGGATTATCAAAAAAGCAAAATAAAATATTAGAATAAACAAAAAAGTAACCATGTTCCACTTCTTTTTTTTTTTCCTGACCTGGTAGGCAATATTTAGTTTTTAAGTTTAATAATTGTTACTAAATATGTGTTTTTCTGGCTTAGGATTTTTCAAATATATTTTTCAAATACAGATTGTGGCTACAGGACTACACATGGAAGATTGAACATTGCTGAGCTAACACCAGTTGATAATTGTGCCTTTCACATATTCACAGAATGGGCCAGGTTGAAAGTGATGAACCAGATGGATCAGGTAGACCACAGTGAGTCACCTGTTCCAATCTCCCTGCTCTGCTCAAGCAGGGTCATCATAGAGCACATGACAAGGGTTCTGTCCAGATGGTTCTTAAATTCCTCTGTTGAGGGGGAGTCCACAAACTCTCCAGTTTGTTCAGGTGGAAATTCCTGTGCATCAGTTTCTGCCCATTGCCTCTTGTTCTATTGCTTGGCATCATCAAGAAGAGCCTGGCTCCATGCTCTTGATACCCTCCTTTCAGATACTTATGGGCATAAATGATCAGGTCCCCTCTCAGTCATCTCTTCTTGAAGCTGAACAGATCCAGCTCCCTCAACTTTTTTTAGTAGAGAGATGCTCCTGTCCCCTAATCATCTTTGTGGCACTTCAATGGGCCCTCTCTGAGAGTTCTACATCTCTCTTTTACTGAGGAGCCCAGAACACAGAAATCCAAATGCAGCCACACCAGGGCTGAGCAGAGGGACGGGATCACCTCCCTGGACCTGCTGGCAATGCTCTTCCTAATGCACCCAGGATCCCCTTGGCTTCTTGGCCCCCAGGGCACACTGCTGGCTCATGGACTGCTTGTGATTCACCAGGACCCCCAGCTCCTTCTCCACAGAGCTGCTTCCCAGCAGGTCACCCCAGTCTGTGCTGGTGCCTGGGTTTGCTCCACCCCAAGTGCAGGTCCCTGCATTTGGCTTTGTTGAATTTCAGACAGTTTTTCTCTGCCCAGCTCTCCAGCCTGTCGAGGTGCCTCTGAAGGGCTGCAGAGCCCTCTGGGGTGTTGGCCACCTCTCCCAGCTTTGGGTTATCAGTGAACTTGTTGAGAAGTCACTCTTGGCCCTTCATCCAAGTCACTGATGGATAAGGTAAACAATGCTGGGCCGAGTATGGAACCTTGGTGGACTCTGTTAGTGACAGACCTCCAATGTGACCCTGTGGCATTGATTGTGACCCTCTGGAATTTGGTGTTCAGCCAGTTGTCAACCCACCTCATAGTTCACTGATCTTGTATACACTTCCTGAGTTTGCCTACAACAGTGTTGTGAGAGACAGTGCCAAAAGCATTGCTGAAGTTGAGGTAGACATTATCCACTGCTCTCCCTGCATCTATCCAGGCAGTTGTTTTGTCACAGGGGGCAATCAGGTTGGTAAACCTGATTTATCTTTATTGAATCCATGTTGACTACTGATCACCTTCTTGCCATCTGTGTGGATAAAGAGGGCCTCCAGAATGAGGCACTCCATCACCTTTACAAGTATTGAGGTAATTATGACATGCCCTAGGTCCTGTCATAATTACGGGGACAGTAGTGCCCTAGGTCCTTCTTCTTCCCATTTTTTGAAGGCTGGGATGGCATTTGTTCCCTTCCAGTCCTCAGGCATCTCTCTTGATCAACAATGACCTTTCAAAGATGTTTGTGAGTGGTCATTAATATGGTATCCACCAGCTAGCTCAGTCTTTCTGCTTGTCTTTATAGAGGGGCAGGCTGCAGTCCACACAGGCATCCTTCCTCACCTCTGCAGACACAGATACTCTTGTTAGTGACATTTGCATCTCTTTTGTCTGTTCCTTCCAGAAGGACCATGTAGACAAACCCAGTCAGTAATGGCTTTTACTTGTCTTGACCTTTATGGTGTGGTGACTTATTGATAAAAGGATCCTTCCTGCTGTCAGGTTTCTTAGTTACCTGTGTCTCATCTGGTACCAATTTAAAATATTCAGCTGCCTTATTTCTCTTCTGTCTCTGATTAAGGAATTTATATTATGTGCAACACTAATAGAAAAAGGTCATCCTCTCAGGCACAGAATTATACAATGTTTTGTGGACAAACTTAAGACTAAACATCTTTTGCTTGTTTGTTCCATTCAGAAAAATTTCATGCTAATGTTTCTATTCTGATTTTATTTCAGAAGTTGAGGGAGAATCTGTGTTGTGTGATGCAGTAATGAGACTGTGTGTGTGTGTAGGGAGAGAATTCAGTGTTAAAAGGAATACAGAATGAAGGAGATACTTGCAAAATGCATGATACCGAGTGAGAAGACATCCTATTTTAACCATAAGGTTAAAGCGGACTAAGAGGACTTTACTTCTTAAGCAGGACTTTTAATGCTAAGCAGTGTAATTGGTGTGTCAGTTATGGAATGAATGATGCTATACCTCAATCCTGAGAAAAAGAAATCCTCGAATTTTTTCCTTTTCATGGGTATTGACAAGGAGGTGGGGACAGGTGGATGGAGTTGGATATGGAGAATATATGGGTCAGCACTCCCCAGAAGTGAAATCAGCTTGGGGTTTGACTGAAAACACCTTTAAAACCAATTTATTTTCCAGAGATATTGGCTCTATAAAATATTGATTAAATCTGTTATTTATTGAAGAAATAATTTCTCAAGATTATGGGAACTACATAGAAAAGTCTTCTCTAAATTAGTCCTGAAAACAAAATCAAGTTCTTCTGGTGCTTTTAGGGTGCATTTCAGTTGGTGTCTGTGATTTTAAAGCAGACTTTGAGTCGCGACTTTAAGCAGTTTTTTATGTTCAACAAAGTTTGTCATTTGATGAACTCAGTAATAAATAGACAAAAGAAGTGTTTAAGACCCACAAACATGCCAATATTTCTTTCTTTTGTGTTTTACCATGAGGACAGGACCATGGTCTTTTGAAGAGTGGTGTTTTACACAGCATGGGATTTCTGATCAATGAGGTTTGAAGTTTTTGCTGTAGTATGCTTTGTGAAGTTTTTTTTATACTTGTGTAAAGTGTAGGCGGCCTATGGTCATGTAATACTGCTGTGCACAACTTCCCAAGGGACTGCATCAGACTGAGCTGGTTGAAACCATCAGACACTGGCAGCGTGGGACTATGTTCTACATTTAAACCCTCTTGCTCACCACATAATCCCTCTCCTAGTCTCTGGGATGTGAAGGACAGGAAAAGTCACATGCAGAAATTAAATATATGGATTTTGAGATTTTGAGCAACAGAAGTGTCAAAACCAAGTTTCAGGAATATCTTACTATCTCATGGGAATAACATGGTAATATTTTGTGCTGTTTTAGATTGTTTAGGTTTCCTTAGCATCTGTTATTGAATCTTTTTTGAAGTGCTCCAGTGTGTAAAGCCCACAAGCAGATGAACTGCTTGGATATACACAGTCAAGAAGTTGTTTGGAATTTTTCTGCACTGTGCAGTCAGTGCCACGTGGAGAGGAAAACCTCTTTGACTTGTGCAGCTGCTTCAGAGAAGAAAAGTAACTTAATATGAGTCACTACTTCACCAGTAGTTACAAATTTCAAATACTCCTAAGCTTTGGTCCTGACTCAGATACCAGGTCTTCTTGCACCTCTCTATTAAAAACTGTCCACTTCCATCTCTCTGATGGCATAAAAAAATCAAAATCCCTTGCTGGATTCAGGCAGAGGGAAGACAAATTAACTGGTATTCTTGACATATTTTCCAGAACATTATGATTTCAGAAGAGATATCTTTTATGATTGCTAAATATTCAGCACCTGTCCACAACGTTACAACAACAGGATTATAAGTATTTGTTCAAAGGAAGCTTGGGATAGAAATGGTTTAACAGATCTGAGCAGGAGGAAATGAATCAAGTCTCAGTAAATTGTGCAATAAAAGAAGTGCTAGTATCCATCAATTTTGTGGTAGATTTTTGTGCTGTAAAACACATCATGTTGCTTACTGAAAGTAAATAGAGCTGCACGTCTCCAGTGAGCATCTGTGTATCTCTCGCTAGCAGGAGATATACCAGTGCACTGACTATTCCCTAAAGAAACAGGAGATTATTTTAGTATAGTTCTCTTTTTTATTAAGCACAATAATTAATAAAATACCTAACACAACAACACTCAGCATCTGCTCCCTAGCCTCTACAGAGCAGTAAAACATGAATTATGCTAAAATTAAGTATTATCATCTACTACACCTGCAGTTCCATAGTCTTTCTATACAAAAAGACATCAGCCAGAAAATAATTAGAAATGCAAATAGAAAAGCATGAATGATACTCTGGTAGATGAGTATTACGGGCTAAATCATCAATGAGACTGTGCTTAGGACAGATTCAGAACAAATGATGGGAGAACGTGAGAAAAGAGAGTGAAAAAAAAGGAGAAGTAGAATTTAAAATAAAAAGTTTGTTGTCCTAAGATCCCCTTTTTTTTATTTTTTTTTTTTTTAACAACAGGCAATGTTCAATTTAAATTACACAATAGCTTACCTCCAAATTTCCAAATGGATTTCCTTCTCTATAGTAATGTATAGTAATGTGAGTCAGCTTTTTATTTTCTTAAACACATAATTTCTTAAGTTGCTACTCAAATTGGTATCTAAAAAACAATGGAAAATCTGTCAGCATTTATCCAAGCTTTTCCTTTTTTTTTCCTTTGGGAAAAAGCTGAGTCCTTAGGCTGAAGGTCTTCTAGAAATTAATGAATTGTGACTGTGATAAATCTAAATCTCTAATCAGATGATAAATTAAATATATTTGTATACGTATGTAAAAGACACTAAACATATAGGCTATTAAGTGTAAAATCTATTTTCAAAACATAAAATTGAAATAATAGATACTTAAATTACTAAATAAGAGACAAAAGCATTATTTGGACTTTGAACTTGTTTGACTCTGTACTTGGTCTTATCCAGGTGCTTGTGCATTCCATTTGTTCATATGGTCGCTGTCAAAGGCATATCCAGAGTCAGCAGGACACTTATGGATTTTGAGGGATTTTGTTTACTTTGTTTGCTCTTCTCTTTGCTTTTAGCGTTTTTCTGTACTGTGATAATTTTTTCTGGAACTGACCACGACCACCAGGTGCCATGCATATCTCACATATCAGTAGCATGTACACTATTGCTGACACTTTAGTTGTACTGAAGAAGTATAACATATGTGAAAGTTATGGTTAAGAATAAATTATTTGATAATAATTTGATAACTTATTTTGAATAATAATTTGATCTCTGTTTGGAGGTAAATGGGGATAACATGGTCACAGAAAAAGTACAGTTTGTTTGGGAGGTAGTTAATAAATACACCTTCCCTTAGTGGAGAAAGGTTTGACACAAGCTCTCCTATACTGACAGCCAGAAATAACTTTTTTTATAATTTGTATCAGTCTTTTAGATTCATTTCCTGAACAGAGGAAGTATACTTCAAAACCACTGGTCTTCCCTTGGAAGGAAACAGCTCAAAATATTTAGGAAAAGTCTACAAGAATAATGGAATTGTAATGGGAATAAAAGCAGGAGCTGTGTGACAGTTTTGCTCAATTATGGTATTTATTTTTTTTTATTTTATTCAAGATACACTGTTGAACTGTTTTTTGTTCTATGTGAGCAAATCACATTTCTTAAATACAGAATACACTCAAAGGCAGGGTTAAGTGATAGAAGATGCTGTTATAATGAATAGTGACATAATGGTGTTACCACAGTATGTGTGCTTCACTCCGAGATCTTGTCAGTTGTAAGAGATCTAACTTTTTCACCTCTACAGTGATTAATAGAAGAAAAAAATCCATCATATTAAAGCTGTCTGAGGTATCTTTGTTTTGTTCACATCAATTGTACAACAACATCACTCTCTGGATTAAAAATGTTGCCGTAATTTTTGTGATGGCGTCATGTTGAAAGTTTATGCACGTGTGCTGAGATTTGTTGCATTTGTGTCTTGCATGCAGGTTGATTTTGCTTTGTTTTGTTGAGTCAGATTTACATTCAGAGTCTTTGAGAAACTGTTTCTGGATGCCCCATGTTCTGAACTATACTGACAAGCATATGTCAAGAAACAGCTGTTCTGGAGAGCTGTCATTAGACTTCACCTGTATTTGAAAAGAAATATTTACCTATCATGAACACAAATGCCAATATAAAGATGGAAAAAACCCACCAAAAATCCAACATCTGAAATATCTCTTTTCCAGATGTTAAAAGGATATGTTGCCTGCTGAGAAACTTAGGTATTTCATAGCTACTGTGGAGACAGCACATATAAATATACTTCAAAGGAGAAAATCCCATACAGCTCTAAGATTTCTCATGTATTATTAATACTCAGGTTTGGGTATTAGTTAATCATAGTGTGAGTCTGAAGTACTAAAAATACTTTTGATTTTAATATTATGCAGGCTTGCAAAGGCATTGCACAGTTCAAAACAATCTTTTCTTATGTCAGCTCCTTGACACAGTTCTGTTCGTGGTTTTGCTGCTGGTTTAAAACTTATGGAAATTATAGCTTTTTACCCATGAGAATACTACTGGTTTATTTGGATCA
>VZTN01015694.1:10581-23366 GCA_013400515.1 Erpornis zantholeuca | reverse complement strand
CCAACCCAACCCAATCCAACCCAGCCCAGCCCAACCCATTCTATGATTCTATGATAAAAATAGAATGACCTATTTCAGGGTCGCTGATTTCATTTGCTGATCGAATATCAAAGAAGTTTAGAAACAGGAAAGTTCATACCCATTTAGAAAAAGAAGCTTGAAAATAGTTGACATGACCTTGAAATTTACATTTTTGTAAACGTATACAGACATCAAATAATTTAAATTGAACATGCAATTTGTAAGTGATCAAAAAAACTTATGACCTCACTGGTTCTCCATAGAGCCTCCTCTGATTCATTTACATGCTAGTTATCTTGTCAGCAGACTTTTACAAGTCTGTGTTGTAATATAAGTTAGTGTTTGTATTTCAATTTATTAAAGTGTTTTAAGGTATCTTAATTTTTATTAACTGGGCTGGTTCTTTTCTTCACATTCCTTCAATTTCCCTTTCTAATTTCAAAATCAGACTGTTGATGAGTTTAACAGAAACCTATTCAGTGATTTTGTTGGGATTTTTTGGAACGGTTTGTATCTCTCTACAGTTCAGTATAATTTTAATATAGATGTATCACATAGTTTCATTTGAAGCAAGTATGATTTCCATTCTTAAATATGCTGACATTGAGATAAGGTTGCTCTGTACACTACAGCTACAGGACTAAAAGAGGCACCTGAAAGAAATAACACAAGCTGTGTGTAAGTCATTAGGCTGACAATGTTACCTGAGAAGGGAACTACTAATGAGAAAATTTTATATGGGAGAGAAAAAAATCACTTTTCTGAAAGTTTAGTAAAGATGAGATATGACAGCAGATCTTGACATGACAAAGGGTCAAGAAATAGAGAAGAAATTAAATTGTCAGTGCTGTGACAAGCACTGGAATAAAATTCTTAAGTTCCTAGCTGTGAATTTTTTGGCATTCAGCTGATGTTCCACGTTTCTGAGAACCCAGACTCTTCTTCCAGTTGTCTAAGTTACGTTGGTGCGTTTGTCACATTTATCCTTCATTTTCTCCAGAAGTTTACTGCCCCCCCAAAAAATACACATGCCAAACTTCACTTGAAATCTGTGATTTCAAGGTGTTTCTCTGTCTGCTAGAGGTTGCCTAAGAGAGTATTACTGTGCAGCATGTACCTTGAAAGACACTTGCTAATAAGCACATAGGCAGCTTATTAGAATCCTTATTAGAATACTTATTAGAATATCAGAATACTTCCCTGCAATGTTCTGAATAGAACTCAGCAATTTTGGTAATACTTTTGCAGTGGTTATTGTTCTACTTGTGTGTGATATCATGTCACATATGTCCAAGACTTTGGAAGTAATCAACTGATTTTCAGTAATCTGCCTGAAAGATTTACTAATCAAATAAAAAGTAAAACGAAAAATAAAATTAAAAGGTTTCTTCATTTCTTTATCTCCTTCTGGTGGTCTGATAAATGGCATTTCCAGCAGTGCTCTTTTGGTTGCCATAAAGGCCTTGTTTGATTTATGATAAATGTTAATTGCCTTCATATAGCTTCCAGTCTGTCCAAGTAAGTGCTCTAGGACAATAAATGCCATGCTTATTCAAGCACACTGTGTACAGAATATTATCTATTAAAGCCACTGTGGATTAAATGAAGCAGATAATATGTGATGAAATGTTTATTTTCATCTTTTGGCTCACAAGACAAGTACGCATTACTACATCGCTAGATGTCTTGCCTGAAGGAAGAGAGTTCCTTTGCAATTGTGTGGCTTTAATGCACCATTTTGTTTCTTTACACTGTTTTTTTTCTCTACACTGCATGTACATTACTTTTTTGCTGGTGGAGCAGGAAAGCACACATTTACCTAGAGAAGAAATAAATTTTCTTGGGGAAAAATGTTATTGCAACCCGAGGTGAAGAAGCTGGGAAAGCAATAAATTTAAATGAAGAATGTTCTTTTAAAAATCAACAGCAGTGCCTCTAAAACAGATATTATATTATCAGAGTATTTTCTCACCCAGTGCAGAAGAATGAGTAACTTTACTGTATTTGACTAAATACACAGAATATCCTCATAGAATTGTGAAAATTCATACTATGTTCCTTTCATGTGCTTTTTTTTTTGACATTTTGCCTTGAGGGACTTGGCATCAAGTAAATCCATCACAGGAAAGTATCAGCAGTGACACCTCTGCGGCTGCATTACATGATGAAAGATTATAGGTTGTGATCATTGCAGCTTCCTCACAGTGTCATTACCAACCTCCTCAACCTCAGGGAAATTCTGAAATGTAATTTAACCTCACAATTCCCTATAAGGCTTACTTAGAATATTTTAATTATCTTTGTTCTAAGGAAGGCATAGGATTGCTGTGTCTGCATCTGTACCTCTATCTGCATGATAGCTAAGTCCCCTCCATTCCCCTCTATCTCTCTCTGCCCTAATCTTGATGCCTAAGACATCAATCTAATCTCACCTCCAACTAATTATCATCTAAATCTACATAATCTCCATCTCATCTATAGATATAATAATAGAATCACTAAGTTTGGGAAAGGCCGCTAAGATCACTTTGTCCAACCATTAACCTTACATTGCCATGTTTTTCACAAACAATATCCTAAAGTGCCACATCTACATGTTTTTTGACACTTACAGGGATGGCGATTCTACCACTTCCCTGGGAAGCTTGTTCTAATGCTCAGGATTCTTTCCTGAGCATATTAATTATCATGCATATTAATTATCTTATGAGTTATGGAGAATCCACAACCTCTCTGGGCATCTGTTCCAGTCCTCGGTCACCATTCACTGTAAATTTTTTCCTCATATTCACTTCCTGTATTCCAACTTCTTCTCATTGCCCCTTGCTCTGTTTTTTGGCACCACCAAGAAGAGTCTGAATCTACCCTCTTGATATCCTCCCTTCAGATACTTATAGACATTAATGACTTCCACTCTCAGTCGTATCTTCCTAGGACATCCCCAGCCTTTCCTCATAAGAGAGATGGTCCAGTCCAATAATCATCTTTGCAGACCTCCACTGGACCCTTTTCAGTAGTACCATGTCTATCTTGAACTGGGGAGCCAATGCTGTACACAATACTCCAGATGTGGCATCCTTAGGGCAGAGTAAAGGAGCATGTTCACCTCGCTCAACCTCCTAGTCCCAATACCGAGCCTTGGGAATTCAGCCACCGCCTGTATGTGACACCATTCACCACCACTCTCTGGGCCTGACCATCCAGCCAGCTTTTAGCTCAGCAAGGAGTGCACTTGCCCAAGCCATGGGCTGCCAGCTTTTCTGGGACAGTCTGTGGAAGATGGTGTCAAAGATTTTTCTAAGTTCTAGGTATACAGGTACATGTATAAATATTCATATTACCGTATGCATGCATGTATGTGTTGACATATATGAACTCTATCTCAACCTCTGCCATTATCTTTATCTGTATTTCCCTTTATAATCTATATCTCATCTAGGGCATCTTTTTTTATATTTTTATCTTCGTCATCCTTATCTCTATCATGTCTGTCTCTATCATCTCTATCTCTATCTCATCCATACAGGCCGGTATACATACTTGTATATATACACATGCACGTGTACCTTTAGCATCTATTTTTATTTCTATATATCTCTATATGTTAACTATATGAATCTATCTAAATCTATCTATCTATCTATCTATCTATCTATCTATCTGTCTAATCTATGTCAGTATATTGTACTTTTCAATTCTTGAAATATGTTCACACGTTAAGGAAGCTGACATTCAGAGAGAACTGCCGAGCCGGTTTGGCAAGTATCTGTATGAGAGATTATAGTACAAAAAGTATTATTTATTTCTAGGCAAGCCATCGAGATTGCTCCTGTTTTTAATCTCCCTGTTATTTCTTCAGAATGCAAAAATAAAATATTGGTATTTCAAATGCTGACTATCATGTAGTTTGTGGTTCACCACAGCTGTTTCCAAACGAGGAATGCTGAAAACTGAGAAAAATGCAAACTGAGGTCTACATTTAAAAAATATTTTAAATAAATGGAAGAAAAATATGCACACGTAGAATAAATGCTTATAGTCAGGATTGCTCTATATGTATGTACAGGTGTCCTGGCATTAGTGGAAGCAATTTAATTGAAAAGCAACTTGATTTTTGCATGCAGAATAAATAAATCCTTTTTTTGTATTTATGTTTTAATATATTTCCCATTATCCTTTTCTGCCTGATGGCAAGGCCCCCAAAAAACCCCAAACCGAATTCTTAAAGACTGTGGTATATTCCTCAACCTATTTTCATGAAACAATTCATTGAAGCCTTTTCTTTTTAAAAACTTTCTTCTAGCTACATGGGAAATGGTGTGGTGGATGGTGTTTCTTTAATTCAGAGGGGAATTGCCACACTGAAGCATTTGTGACTTGAAATTTTGCTCGTGTATGCTTATATCTGCATTTACACTTTTTACAACACGTGTGATACCTTCAGTCACTATATCCAGCTTTTTCCATTTTCCCTTCACCTTTATAGACTGAAATGTTTGTACCAGTATTCTTAATTCCTATATTTAGCTGTAATGATACAGACCTGTCCATGGTCTTCTCTTTTGGTGCATGATCTTCTTTCTGTATGTAAATATGCTCACAAATTTTACCAAAAAATTAAGTACTGTTTAATTTTTTTTTCAGAAAGTGTCTTCCCATATGCAAACTTTCCTCCTGTGAGAATTTATATTATAGTAGAAGTTATAATGATAGCTCTTTGCTCTTAGTCACTGCAGAACCTTCTTGAGCACCTGGTCTGCAAATGTACCAGCATTTACCTTGAAAGCAAAATCTACCAAATATTTTCTTTTCCAAAAGGTCAGGCGAAATGTTATTTGACTCAATCTTTCGTACAAAAGCAATGCTATATTTTCTTTTAGATAGACACATAGCAGCTTTTGTCTTCTACTTTAACGGTGTGTCTGCTAATATAATTTTTTCCTTCTTAGTAAAAATATGCATTTTAATATGAGGTTTGGGAGTTTGTCCATTCCTCACTTTTTTTTAAAGTGAAAATGTATTTCGTAAAATTTATAATTTTCAGGTAAAGATGATACCTCATACAGCTTAAGATCCATCTGTGGAGTTTCTGTGGTCCACTGACCTTGCAATAGGTGTTAATGACAGAGGAAACCTGTGTAAGGCTTTGGTTAACGTGTTTTGTCAATTTTCTCATAAGATTTTCTGTATAAGATTTTCCAGTGTTGACATCCTGGTATTCAAGGCTTGGTGAACTGAGATTTCTTTATGAAGTCAGTTCAGTTCTCAGGTGTAGTCAATAGATTTAGAGACCCTACTGTTGTTTTTGAGCTTAGGGTCCCCTTCCTCCCAGGCCTTATTGTACAACAAATGTATTTCCCTATAAATCAACATTTATCTTCAAGTCTTTGAAAAATATAGTTATTGGGCATGACCAAAAGTATTTTCACAGATCTCTTGGTGCATTTTTGCAATATGTGCGTAATAAGATAAAATTGATTCTTGGTTGTGGAATTCCATCTTCTAACCAGATTATATTGAAAACTTATTTACCTATGCTCAATTGTAATCATCCTGTGGCATATGTGTTTGAAGACAAGCTCACATTTGTGGTTTGAATTCTTCGTGACAGGTAGACTAAAAGACAAAATAATTTTTACCATTTTTAATATTATCTCAAGAGCTAATGCATAAAATGAATATGCATAAAATCTGTTTTTATTAACTTGTTCTTTAGGCTTTTTAATACTTTTGAGACCTTAATACTATGGGAATATTTTTGATGGAGTTTTTTTGTTTTTATGGAGTGGTTTTGGGGGTGTTGATTGGAGCTTTTTGAAGGGTTCTTTTTGGTGGCACATGAGAAAAGAACCAAGACATGTTTTTAATTTGTCATGGAAAAACAAGAGTTAGAAATTACTCTTTGCCCCCAGTTCTGCATGTGGATTAGAGTTTGTAGCTCAACCCTGACAGCACAAACTTGTGTCCTAGACACTAGAACACAGGTTCTTCTAGTCTTCTTAACAGCCAGAAAAACTTTTCATACTGAGTTTAATAGAACTGATGAGAAGTCTTGGCAAAAAAGACCTAATATGATAACAGAAAATAGCTCTTGTGAAAAGTTCCCAGTAGGCATAGCAGTACTGTTACTTAGACCAAATTATGTTGATTACTTTGTGCACTAGGGTTTAAGAGACTGGTTATAAGGCTTTTAAATGTTAATGGCTAAAAAGAACAGCTAGAATGTAGGGAGCTCTTGAAAGAATTTGTAGATGTGGATGGAAAACTTTTTGGAACCAATGTCTGTCACAGGTTCCGCATGGAATTTTAGATGAATAGGCTAGTTTCTCTCTGAGTCTTAATCCGGCAATATTTGTAATATTTGTCGTATTATACTTCTCTTATAGACTGATTGAATTTATATATGTTTGTGAATTACTTCAGCACTATATGAAAGAAGTGAAAAAAAACTGTAGTGCATTTCCTTCATGGTGTGTATCTAATTCCCAGACTGTAAAATAAAGACCTATCTGTTCACTTTGAGCAAGAGCTGACTGGTACTGAACAAGTGAGATAATCCAGTAATCTCTGTTCACTAGTGAGTAGTTTAAAAGTGAAGTAGATATGCTTGCCCATACATAAACAATATTCTTAAAAAGATCTAGTAATCTCAGGGTCTGAACAACTTTGGAAAATCAAGATTTTGGTGAATTGACTTTTCACAGTAGAACTATTAATATCATTCTTACTCTATACTATGAAACCTTTGGGAATTCTTAAAATTCCATTATTCAGCAATTTTCTTTCTACCAACTGATTTGTACATTAGCATGACATAGTGGGTTGGAACTGATGGATGGGAGTTGAGTTGATGGATTCAACAAAGGACAATATTTCTCAATGTAATCAGGAAGGTTTTGTGTATGTATTATATAAGTACTGTCAGTGTAAATCCATTTATACCGCTAGCTATTCCTCCTGGAATCTGCTTAGTTTCCTATACACACATACCTACAGCCTATTTGTATGTGCCTGGAGGCCTTGGAATGTGAACTGGGGACATAATTACATAAGAAAGATAAAACTGAGAGATTGGTTCAACACACAGGGGCTATGGTCCATAAACCAAAGAAATTGTGAGGTATACCCACACTGTTAAACTTTCCATTGCAAGATATATGAAAGAAGAGAACAAAGCCAAGCTCTTCTTGGTGGTGCCAAGCAATGGGATTAGAGGGAACAGGCAGAAACTGATGTACAGGGAGTTCCATCTAAAAAACAAGGAAAAGCTATTTTACTGCAAGGATGAGAGAGCAAAGGAGCAGACTGCCCATAGAGGTTATGGAGCCTCCTTCCCTGGACGTACTCAAAACTTACACAGAGGCGATCCTGTGCAACCTGTTCTAGGTGAGCCTGCCTTAGCTACATGATGTCCAATCCTTTTCTGTATTGAGGATACTTTGTGTCATCAGAAAATTTAATTGACATGTGTCACTTACCAAAAGACTACTAACGAAATCAGGCAGGGCTAGTCTCAAAACAGGCCCCAAGGAGTTCAGCTGTTGAGTTCAGCTCTTCTCACTCCATTAATTTTATGCTCTGTTCCTTCACGCAGGCCTCTACCCACACTTTGGTTCCTTAGCTAATGTCTTCTAATGTTTTCTTTATATGTTTCAGTGAAGATTTTGAAAATTCACCTTAGGCTGGCCTTCTTAGGCATAGGCAGATGCTGTATAGCTGAGACTTAAAGAAAATGGGCTTGTGAGAACACTAAGTAGACAGAAGAATACGTGTACCCTGACCACGGTCAGAACAAAGAGGTACTTAGTAACTGATTCTTAAAGAACACCTCAAATTCTCCCTGAAAAATTACTAGCTTGGGAATTTTTTTCTCAGTGAGGAGAGTGCTCTCTCACACTGTGACCCAGTAGAAATGAAAAAGAAGAAAACTCAGCCTTTACTAGCTGAGCAAGAGAGAACAGAACAAATGGAAATGTCAAGGTGATAATTGAGAGCTAATTATTCCCAGTAGCACTTTCTGTACTCTCTAAGATGCATGCATGGCAAGAGACTGGAAACAAAAGACATGGTTACTTCCTTTTGACCCTTAACTAAATGTATAAATTAAAATATCCTAAAAGGAATATATATCACAGTTTAATGCTCCATTCCTAAAGGAATATCAGTTAACCTTCGAGTTTTATATAACAGAAGCATAAGATTGATCTTTCTGTATCAGTTGTATCTTACTTCTCTTGTTTTTATTCACCTTTGTGTCCAGAAGAAAAAAATAAAATAGTTTTTGCAGTCTTTTGAAATATATTTTTTAATATTACACTCATGCATTTAGTATTTTGGCTGTTGATAAATCAAAATAATCTACATAGTGCATTAATCAAATCATGACATGCAAATAAACCCAGGTGTGACAGATGAACTCAGTGTTAATCTGCAAGCATGTCTATTCTGTTAAGTGAAGTGCTGCCAAAAATAGCTGTTTTCTAAATAATTTTCTTGCTAATCTGTGCAACAACACCTACAACTGACAAATGCTTTGATTTTTCATGGTGTACTGGTTTTGGCTGGGGAAAAGTTAATTTTCTTCACAGTGTTGAGGATGGGGCTGTGTTTGGTATTTGTACTGAACACAGAGTTGATAATATAGAGATGTTTTACTTGTTGCTAAGAAGGACTTACTCAAAGCCAAGGCCTTTTCTGCCTTTCATACTGCCAAGCTGGTAAGGAAGTTTGGGATGCTAATATATATCAATAGTTACTGCACATGCCACATACTTCCTGTTTAATATTACAAAGCAAGGAGTTCTGAAAAACTCATAGATTCGTTACTAAATTGATATAATCACTGCTGGGAAGACTTGAATGTGTGTGGTATCATTTTGGAAACTTGGGCATGTAAACTAGGAAAAGGCAGCTAAATAGTGCCTAAGGTTGTGTGATATATTCATATCGTGCAATGCATCTCCAAGGTCTGTTTTTCTTCTATTCTTTTGATATTTTCACTGACCTTTTTCTCTAAGAGAATTCAATATAGTATTTTTTCTCTTGTTTGCTGAAAGAAATATATTTTCATTGTGTCGCTTTCTGATGCAAAGTGCTTTTTCAGGGGAAAGCATATTTTAAGCCCAAATTTAGACTTAGAGAGAAAGAAACAATGGGAGGTTAATGACTGATGTTTCAAGGTGGTGGTAATCACAGAAGTCAATGTGAGAAGAGATTTCATTTCTTAAAGAGCAATATAGTAGCATCTAGGAGGAATACGGACTCATGTGAATCTAGGAGGAATATGGACTCATGTGACGCCAAAAATAACCTATCATTCTTTGAAAAATGTGGTTGAACTCCTCTCTCTTTCTGATAAGGCAAATCTATTCAGATGTTCTGCATTTTATTTATTTAAGCTGAATAATTACCTGTTTCTGGTTTGGTTTTTTTTTTGTTTGTTTGTTTGTTTTTGTTTTTGTTTTTGTTTTCTGGGATATTGAAAAGAAGGGATGAGAAATAGAGAAAGAAAATGAACAGAGCAGCAAGATAAATTAATGGGAAAAAATTATTCAAATATTTGCATATTTAGCAAAATATCAATTTTGTGAATATGCAGCCCAATAATTTTAGGCCATCACCAGGGACTGGCATGCACATTTACAAGAGAACACATCTGACCCTCTGGGTTTTCTGTCACTGTATATACATGTGCCAAAAAATACATCTACTTCAAATTATATGTTTTATAATGTGACATGACAATTTTATTACTTTACAGAAATATAATACCGTAATAACTCATGCAAAAATGTTGAGACTGGTGGTTTTATTTGTTTGTTTGTTTGTTTCTAAAAAGCCTTCCTTAAATTTGGGAGTTTAATCAATTGGATCACACTAATGCAAACTCTCATTTTAGAATTGAGGAACACAAATTTGGTTGACTTTAACTTTGGTTAGCATGACTTTTTACTAACTACATTGTCTAGATTGAACTTAGTTAAGTTAGAAAGGTATAATTCATAACTGTAGAAGAGACTGAACAAAACCAATTAAACTACCATAAAAATTAAAAACAGTATTATACGTCAAAATTTAATTTATGTGAGCTTATAACAAAAAGCTTCATAAGTATTTGTTTGTGAGAGAAAACTATCTGCTGCAACCCTGACTAGAATACAAGAGTTCAGTCCAGAACATTTCTATCACTTCTCAGTGACTTCATGTAGTTCACTACTGTTCAGAATATTTCTACATTACCATGGATATGAATGAAATGGCCACTTAATTATGGGCATATAACCCAATGCTGCTTCTTGTCCAAGTTGTTCTCCTAAAAACGGTTGATGAAGTGTTCAAAGATTGAGATAATGTATACCTAGATATGTAAGATCCTAAATACGTGGTTGGATTTTTATGCATGTCCTTCATAGAGAAAACTAACTTCCAGTACTGAAATGGCTCCATTTCCTTTTTATTTTATTCTTCTTTGTCCTTCTCAAACTAGAAAGATTCAGAGAAGCCATGTTTCATCAAACAAAAGGTTTGATGACCATCTCTGCTAAAGAAAGACACATGTTTTTCCCAAGGCAATGCTTCTCTATCCACATTTTGTACAAATTTTAATTTGTACAGAACACTAAGTGGCTAAAATTATGAGAATCTGATTAGGTTTGTACCTTGTCTCTTCTTAGGTGCTATTCTGTGTGTGAAATGGGAATGACAGAAAAGTTTCAGAAATGTCAAGATTTGAACTAAGGTTCTACTCTCCACAGTTTTCAAGAGATTTTAAAAACAAAATTGTATGATGCCTTTCAGGCACCCACCTGGAGATCAGCCTTTTATTCTATGATCAGGTCACCAACCTTACCTGTGTTTGCATTTCTATAGGTGTTATTCACAGATTAATTTTTTTTTTTAGTCCTTGTAAGGTAGTATTCTTCAAGCACAAACACACTAATTTTTGATGCTCAGAAAATGAGGACCCTAGGGTTCTGTCTGTCCTGGGTTTTGTCTGTCCTGGGTCCTGTCCTGTCCTTATTAATGACCTGGAAAGGTGACCAAATGTATTCCATTAATATTTAGTTGACACCAGGTTTTCTGAAGTGGGTTCTGTTGGAAGAAAGGACAGCTTTGGGACATTTTACACCAGCCTGGTGTCTACAGGGAGGGAACTGAGAGAACAGGGATAAACAGAAGTGTGAGACTGCTGCTTCAGACTGTACATACTGCAATCATGTCACCTTGAGGTTAAATAAGTGGTGGGACAGGTTGACCGGAGTGGCTTCAGACTCTCCATCTTTGGAGACTTTCATGCATCCTTGGGACTTTCATACACCCCTGTGCCTCCCCATCTGAGTTCCCTGCTGGCCCTGCTTGAAGCAGGGGATCACAGCTGAGACACTACGATGCCCCCTCCAACATGCATGATCCAGTGATTCTGTGTACAAAACAGAGACTCTGAAAATAGTTTATGCCTTTTGACAACAGTTTTGAGATGGCATTTATAGGCTGCATAATGAGTAAGGAGTACTCAGACAGTGAAGCGGAACTCTAATCACCATTCTGTCTTGGAGCTTACTTTGCTGTTTTTAGTATTCGTGTAGGCACTTGTGTTGAACAGATGGGCTTCCTCATACGTGATTTGTGAGTGACCTTTCAGTTTCATCAACTCTCCCATACATTTTCTATTATATTTCTTCCTTTTTTTTCAGCAGTTTGTTCTTCTCCCAGCTGCATAGGTTTCAGTTGTGAATGAAAGTCATTAATAGACTAAGACAGATGGGTTTTACCTTTCTAGTCCTTGTACATGGCATTCTCTGGAACATATATTTTCAGTAAACATTCTTGCTTTCTCGGCCTTGCAACCATCAGAAAAGACTGGAATTTTACTTTATTAAGATTATATACTCTTTTCAAAAAGAGTTTTTTTTCTTTACTGAAAAGAAATAAATAAAAGTTTTGAAATAAAATTGTTTTCAACATATGAACAATCATTTAAATCAAGACAGGAGTTTCTCTACTTCACCATTCTCTTTCTGGTAGCCCTCAGTTACAAAGCCTTAGGAAAGTGCAAGCATAAAGCAGATCTATAGTTACTGTGTCAGTCACGTGAAACTTGGCATACCGATGCACTTTGAGCCAAATCCTGTATTTGTGTCCTTCTGTTTACCACTACTTTGGGGTGCGTTATTGGGTTAAAAACTGTCAGGATGGCTAGGCCCAGTGGATATGTAGAGGAATTTCTTCATGGAAAGGTTTGTTAAACATTGGAATGGACTGTGCAAAGAGGCAGTGGATCTTCCATACCTGGAAGATTTCAAGAAGCAACTGGACATGGCACTTAATGACATGGTCTAGTTGGCAACGTGGTGATCAATCAAAGGCTGAACTCTGTCGGAGGCCTGGTCCCAAGCTGGGGTCGGAACTGGGGGTTCCAACCCCTGTCCTCTGCCCTGGGGCTTTTCTTCTTTTGGTTCGTCATGTTGGAAAAAATGTAGCAAGAGATCTTCTTCTGCTGTTTCAGAGTTGTTTATTTTTCTTATCAAGACCNGGTTTTATTTGTTTGTTTGTTTGTTTCTAAAAAGCCTTCCTTAAATTTGGGAGTTTAATCAATTGGATCACACTAATGCAAACTCTCATTTTAGAATTGAGGAACACAAATTTGGTTGACTTTAACTTTGGTTAGCATGACTTTTTACTAACTACATTGTCTAGATTGAACTTAGTTAAGTTAGAAAGGTATAATTCATAACTGTAGAAGAGACTGAACAAAACCAATTAAA